>WHVE01000541.1:0-93356 GCA_015178995.1 Trichophaea hybrida
TGTTTGTGATATGACTAAACATACCGTAATCGTCACAATTTATTTGGAGTGGTAATGCATTTCTGCTGTATATATTGTGGGGGAGTTGAAGCAGCCATTTCGTTTCATATAAGTCTTTAAAGCAAGCGATGAATTCAGTGTCGAGAGTTGACATATTGATGGGATCAGCAATTCACAATTACTACGAGACAGCTCCGTTGCTGAGAAGGAAGACATTGCGGCCTGTTGACTTGCAGTTGGCACCATCATTGGCCCAATCAGAGTCTGTAAAGCCAGTGAGTTTATCTGTGCTACCAATGCTATTGAATGGAAGTTGACAATTGGCAGTGGATTTGAAATACTGAAGAACTGAATTGGTGGTGGTCAGATGGCAGATTTAAGGGTGGGAATTATAATGGCTATGTGCAACAACTACGAATGGAATATTGGCCCGAGTGGCCAGTGCTGCATACATCAATGAACCGACCATTCACTGGTAGCATTTGATGTCTTTCACTTCCTGCTTGTTCCGATTATCTGCAAGATTTAGTATCACATTAAAATCCATTGGTGTTCCAAAACGGTTAGCATTTGGCTTATTGAATCATTTGGAAAATGTGGTAATGGAAACCTTGTGGCGAGGACTGATGCCAGTACCATGTTCTTTGCGGTGGATATCAATGCCGAGGAATTGGTGTACCAGGCCGAATTTGCAGATTTTGTCCTTCTCTGAAATCCTGGCTTTAACCTCAATTGCAGCCATGGTGGTTTCTTTGTGGTACCACATTGGGGTGTTGTCAACATATAGAAGCATTTTAATACCATTGCTGAAGAGATACAGGTTGGGTTTGGCAAAGGACTGTATTTATTGGGGGAGGGTAAACTCCAGGGGGAGAACCTGCATCATATGCAGGACCAAGCCTAATGAGACTGACAGATATTTGATTATTGTATGAAGTGCGTTACAAACTGCTATGATTAATTGGAAATTTCTTGGAAACTAGAACAGGGGTGATAGGAGACTGCGGAGTGGTGCTACCTAGCCAGGGGTTTTTCGTTTTTCCTTTGTTCAGTTTTATTTGTTGATCTTGTTCAAGGTTATTTGTTTGTAGCTCACCGGCCATAGCCTGCGGGCTGCATGCTGTATGATGAAGAAATAAATAAATCAAAAGTATGTAGTGGGGAGAGCGCAAAAATATATTAATATGATTGTACCAAAGTCATAGTGCTTGTTTGAGACTGTAAAGTACTTTCTTTAGTTGAACAACAATGGTAGGTGTATCGAGGCCTTACAGCCAGCCTTTGGTAAATTTTTCCCTCGCTCGTTCGGCTCAGGAAAAATTTAGGATTGCTTGCTAAGTATCTTTCCGTTTTCCCTTCAAGATACGTAGACTTTAACTAATATGGTCGATTGCGTCACGTTGGAACGAATAAAGGTTTGAACCAATTGTATTCAGTAAACAACGACGAAATCGACTTAAGGAGAAAAGAGATAAACTACGGCCTTTTCCTCCTTCCTTTATACCACTTCTGGGTATTCCTTCCGTTCTTTCGCGTATGGGTTGTCACACCTCTTTCAAGAGAGTGTGGCCCATCGCCGATTGCTGCACACCCTCTTTATGAGGAGTGTGCCACACCTTTCCTTAGCATCGGAGTCCCATCTCCGCACCTTCCTATTCGGGTGGCCGGTATATCCGGGTACCACCTTCTTATTTCTTCCTCCGTGACCTGTGGTGAGTTTGTGACTTCTTACTAACTCTGTGACCGTGGTTTTGTGACCTACTTCAGCCGCGCCACGTTACGAGGCTGAGGCTGGTCACAAGGCTGAAATTCCTGATACGTGCCCAGTGTTGGTCCGCGCCAGCTCCAATCTCACCTGTTTCTTCTTCTTCGTACCGAAGACCTGCCGTTTCGTAAAGAATCTTTACGAGCCGGCAACCCTCAGGTCCGTGGATTCCTTGAAGTCCTCCCAAGCTTTTTGAGAGAAGTGTCGCTTTCCCAGCAACCTCCCCTCGTAGCTTCCGGACGTATTTCTTTCTTCGTCGAATCGTTGTGTTGCATGATCTGGCATAAATTCCTTTCCACTCGTCCACTGTATTTCCCAATCCACATCCACCACATCTTCTAACCACCTAATCATCATGGGTTGTATCTTCATTGTCGTGGCGAGGTATAATAGTGCCTTGTGGTCTGATAGTACTTTTACCGGAAATTGCATTAAGCAGTATTTCTCGGTTTTTAGACAGTTGATTATTGACCATGGTTCTCGCTTTCATGATGGCCACAATTGCTGCGTCTTGGATAGCTTATGTCCTCCGAACGCTAGGTAGCGTACCTCTTTCCCAATCTCTTGATACGTTACATATGCGTTCACAAATCCTCCGCTGTCCGATTTGACGGTTACTGGATAGTTTTGATCATATCGTGATAGGACTTCTGAGGAGGAGTATATTTCCCTCAATAGTTGGAATGATTTTTCGTGTAGTTCCGTCCATGGTGTTGGGGTTCTCTTTTTCTTGGTGGCATCGGTTATTGGTGCTAGGATTTCGTCTCCTTGTGCTTCATAATGGATTATATATCGCGCGAATCCGCATAGCTCCATGCAGCTTTGTCTGTCTGCCACTTCGACTCCCTTGATGATCTTCGTTGGTCATGGCCAGTCTTTAACTTTCCGTCCTTTTTCTGGGTCCATTTCGGCCCCTCTCTTACTTAGAAGGTGTCCGCAGTAAGTTACTTCAGGTTGGTGCCAGGCGCATTTTTTCCATCCCACAGGGATTTTCTCGTCTATACACCTTTGGAGAACTTTCTCAGTTCTTTGTGCCACTATTTCTGGGTCGTCGCCTGATATGATCATGTCGTCTAGGTAGATTCCTAGCCAATCGAATCCCCTCATCCATTTCATTAACGCGCTCTGCCATACTCCTGGGGCTGTCTTTACCCCAAATGGCATAACGTTGTACATGTAAGCTATTCCTCGGTGTACGAAAGTGGTGAGCCACCTTTTGCTTGGGTTGGTTGGGATGTTGTGAAATGCGTGTTTGATATCTATTATGGTGTAGTCTTCCCTTCCTCCGTGGTCTTTCACTAGTTGGTCGATCCTTGGTATGGGCCATACATGGTTTTTTATCCATTTGTTTAGTGGCCTGTAATCGATGCAGAACCTCAAGTCCCCTCCCTCTTTCTCGGCGAAGTTGGAATTGACTGCAACGATCGCGTCTGGATTTATGGAGATCCATCCTTTTTCTAGTTCTTCCCGCACATGTTCGTCTTTTAGTCGCAGAACATTTGGGGATTGGTTCTCCTTATATGGTTTCCAATCCGTTACGGCCCCCTCAATTAATTCGGGGTCGAATATGACGTCCGTTTCGGGTGCCCCTTTGCTTTCTTCAAATGCCTTTTTATACTTGTGGTACCGTTTCGGTACTTATTCTTCCCATCTCCTTACTTCCGGAGTTTCGTTTGCAAGTTCCTGGCTCCTTGCTATCTTTTTCAATACTCGTAGCATTTCTGAGTGGGATTTCCTCCCGCCCGTGATTGAGTCGTCTTTGAAAGATATCATTATCTCGTACTTCTTGAGCCAGTCCATTCCGAATATAGCTTCTTCTTCGTTTTCCATTACTATCATTTCTTGGGTCCTGTAGTGTCCGTCTAGGTAGAAGGACCATTCTGCCATGTTCGTGCTTTTTATGACTTCTCCCGAGACTGTTTTTATATCCGTCCTTCGTGCCTTGGTCGGGAGTTTGAGTTTTCTTACCGTCTGCTTGGTACATATGCTGATGGTAGCTCCGCAGTCTATTAAGACTTTCACACCTTCGATGTCGATGTGGTATGCTTCTCCCTCCGTGTTTGCTGCCATTCTTACCCTTTTTTCCTCGACCTTCCCGGTCTGCTGGTTCAACTTTTCAGTCAAACCTACCTTCCCGTCCTCGCCGCCCCGTAGGGTCGATCTCAGAACTTCCCCACCGCCGGCAGCTAGCCGCGGGGCCCCCCAATGTTTCCAGAAACACGAGCCTGGTTTCTCCTTTTCCCTTCGGCATTCATTCCCGAATTTGCAGTCTTTTCCTTTGGCTTTCTCTTTCAGCCTTTCCAGTTGGGTTTGACTATATTTCTTTGCTTCCTCCAATTGTTTGACTGACTTGTGGGTGTATTTGGTGCCAGGGTCGGTGAGACCATCAATTTCGTAACATTCCATTACCATTGCTTCGTAAGTGGGTGCCCTTTTTACCATGAGTCCTGCCATCAGTGACTTTTTCAGTCGTCTGTGGAGTTTGTGTCTTGCCATCATCCCAGTGACTGTTTCGGAGGGTCCTTTGTACTGTGCTATGCGATATAGGTGTTCGAATTTGATCAGAAACATTTGAAAGGGGGCGTCGTTCTGGTAAAGCTTTGCGAATTTGTTTTCCGCGTCCAATTGTTCTTGTCTGTTTGCGTATAATTTTGCTAGCCATTCCATCACCACCCTCAAGGCTTCTTCCTTAGCTTCCATGTCTGGGCTCAACGGGCTTATGATAGTTGGCATATCTATCTGGGCCTTCTCCCATGCTGTTCCTGTTAGGAGTGATGCCACCTGTATCCTCACTTGTTGTGCGTTCCTGAATGCGTTCAGCTGATTCCCGACATTGAAGGTTACCGCTGCCGCCCAGGTCCTATATTTCTTTGGGTCACCGTCGAATTTTTCGGGAGGTTCCCCTATAATTTTAAGGTGGGTTCCTTCTGAGTGAGTTCCTTGGGGCCTTTCGCCTAATTCTTTGATGATTCGGGCCAGATCAGCTATCGCTTTAATAGCTACCTTTGTTGACTTTCGTATCTCGTTTAGGTCTTTCTCCCGCAGTTTCTGCTGGAGTGTGGCTATCATCTTATCCTTGTCATCTCCTTTAGCTTTCATTTGGTCCTCGTCACTGCCTAGTTGCCTTTGTGCTGCTTCTAGTTCTTCCTTAATTTCCTGGTATTTTTTCCCCTCTTCGTCTCCTGCTTGCACGGCTTCTTCGAGGTCTTCTTTGGCTTTTGATAGCTCGTGTTTGAGTTTCGCTATTTCGGCGTCATCCGCTTCTTTCTGTGCTCCCAGGGCGTTGTACTTTGTTACCAGTTGATTGTAGATTTCTACTTTCTCCCTTATCTCGCCTCTATGATTTTCCATGTTGGTGTGGCATGTATCCAGGGCCGTAGCTAGTCCGTCTATTACCCCTTTCGCCTCTTGTGGGACTGCAGCGTAAGCCCAAGAATTCCTTAGTCTTTGGACTGCCGCTACTATAAATGTCACCCCTGCTATTGCTGTCCACATTGGTACGTCCCACTGGGTTACGGGTATAAATGGGGCGGCTTCTGTTTTCTTGGGCTGGAGCATCATAATTGCAAAAATCATTTTCCACGGTGCCTTCTTTCTTGTTCCTATGAAATGTAGTTCTTTCAGCATTTCTGCTAAATTACAAAATATTATCCCCAAAACCATTTCCGCAAATATTCGTCCTGCCATGACCATCCTGATGCTACTAATCGTTGCCTTTTCCTTCCCCCACAGAGTTGCATCGAAAAGCATCGTCTGGAACATCAAGTCTTGGTTAGAGAGTTCTTCCCAGTTTCCTGTGATGAGGCAGTAGGAGTCATACCGAGCTATCTCAGCTCTTGTAACTTTGCTTGTATCCTCCACCACCAATTCCCATTTACACCTGGAAGCCATCCAGTCTGGATCTGTAGGGCGTGGTGCCGAATTTTCCTGTTGGGAAGTTTCTTTTTCCCCAATTCTTTCTTCGGCTCCTGGTCGTCCCCATCTGCCACTCGATCCTTGGGTTACTTGGTTCCGGATTTCTGCTGAACCAGTCGGCGTTTCGTTCTCCTCGGTAGGATCGGGGTTCCATTGGAGGTGGAGGTGTTGGGTTCTGTCTTGGCTTGGGCTGGATGGTGGGGATGTGCTTCTGGCACCTTTCCTGCAGAAAGGTAATTGCTCCCATACCTCTGTGGTACGGGCAATCGATGTAAGGGCAGAAGGAAGACCCTTCCCCGGCGTGATTTTGCGTCCAATCCTCGTCGTAAACCGTATCGGACTTTCGAGCTTTCTCAGCTCGTTGTTCCTTTCTCCTCTGGTGGCTGGGTGTTTGGTGCTTTCGGAAGTTTTGGTTTTTCTTGTTGTCCACCGTTTCGGTGGACCGTGCTCCGTCTCCCTCTCGTCCTCCGACATTTCCTCGTACTGGGGGCCCGGTAGGTCCAATTGGACGAAGGCTTCCGCCATTCGTTGTTGCTCGGTCCTGGGTGGGGCGTTGAAGGCGTTGATCCGCCTGAGGAGGGCATTGGCTTCCGCCAGATGCTGTTGTGAGTTGAGGCTCGAGTCCTCCATATTCGTTGCAGTATTCGATGGTCTTCTTGACGGTCCCGTTTCCGTCGATGATTTCGTATGTGATTTTTGTTGGTTTGTTCGAGTAGCAGACGAGTGTCTTCTTGGGTTGCATTTGTGGATCTTCAGGGGGCTTTGGTATTAAGCTTTGTTCGACTGATTGTCTCTGAGCATTGTCTGGGGAGGAGAATCTTTTTCTTGCCCGATTTCTCTCCCTTCTTATACCAATTTGCTGTTGTGACTATTGCCCCCTTCCTTCATGAAACTCGTGTAATCCCAGATTTTTTTATGCTGTGTGGTGGGATATTTGCGTATACCCACCATTCCGTACCTATCTGTTGTAGGTTTTTCCTGCGCCGGGCGGTGTTCAATTCTGCGAATCCCAGGACTTCTGTAAGCGCCCTCCTTATCGGAGTTCGTATTCTCTTGTTTCTATTTCGGCGACGTAGCCTTCGGGGCGTCCTCTGTCCATGCGTTTGGTGCACATGGCCTTGATCCAGGATGCTGATTCGCTGGTGCTTATCATGGAGGTCCCTTCGAACGCCTTGGATCCTGTTTTGTGGTCTGGATCGTTGTGAGGTGTTCCCATTTTTCGTCATTGCTGACATCGCCCATGGTTTTTGTCGACCTGAAACCGTACTCTGGGTTCCATTGACTTGCCGACACGTCGTCGTATGCTCTGTAGAGAATTGGTTGCGCACTATTGTCTTATCCTCCTTGAGGTGCAGCCCGTGCATTGAATGCTGCAGTCGCCATAGGTCCCGATCCCTGATTTCCGCTTTATTAGGTACAGCCCCCTAGCGTGAGTAATCTCAAACACCGTGGGGGAGCACGAACGCAAACGGAGGATCGTCCTTCCGGAGTCTATCTCCGCCATGCATTTTGGCCAATAAATTCCACACGTGTCGCATGGGAACCATTCTAATGCAAAGTGTTGATAAGGACATGGAATTACCTCTGACTCCTTCGACAGGACACACATTTTTCTTCCGGTTGTTGTCCGCGAGTGGGCGTCCGCTCATTAACTGGATCACCTTTCCAGTGGGCGGCTATTTTTCTGTCTTGCCTACCACACCCCTTGTGTCCTCTGGTTGCTCTTTTTCCCGGACCCCCTTCTTCAACGGTGGTTTCACACCCGTGCTGTTATTTCCGGGTAATCTTTTCGAAGGTCCGGTTTGGAGCGCTCTTCCTCTCTTTCCGACGTTTTTGTCATGGGCGGGAGGCTCGCCTCTCTTTTTGGTGAAGTCGATTTAAATTTTTCCCTCGCTCGCTCAGCTCGGAAATAATTGGATTGCTTGGTAAGTATCTCTCCGTTTTCCCATCAAGATACGTGGACTTTAACTAATATGGTTGATTGCGTCACGTTGGAACGAATGAAGGTTTGAACCAATTGGATTCAGTAAACAACTACGAAATCGACTTAAGGAGAAAAGAGATAAATTACGGCCTTTTCCTCCTTCCTTTATACCCCTTCTGGGTATTCCTTCCGTTCCTTCGCGTATGGGTTGTCACACCTCTTTCAAGAGAGTGTGGCCCATCGCCGATTGCTGCACACCCTCTTTATGAGGAGTGTGCCACACCTTTCCTTAGCGTCGGAGTCCCATCTCCGCACCTTCCTATTCGGGTGGCCAGTATATCCGGGTACCACCTTTCTATTTCTTCCTCCGTGACCTGTGGTCAGTTTGTGACTTCCTACTAACTCTGTGACCTATTTCAGCCGCGTCACGTGACGAGGCTGAGGCTGGTCGCAAGGCTGAAATTCCTCATACGTGCCCAGTGTTGGTCCGCGTCATATAGATGTCATTGTTGTCGTTGGGATTGAGTAATGTTGTAACTATATTCAAATAATGGATGTTCCATCCGTGTTGTCCAACCAGGGGGATGAGATACAGAAAGGTGGTGATCTTTCCGACAATGGTATATGTTTTTTGGAAGTCCATCTGTTCATAGCCCATTATTACTTAACGTGCTTTGATTGCTATGGTGCTGTCAGAATTATATTTTATGTTTTACACTCATCCGGAGCCAATTGGCTTGATTCACAATTGCCTTGCTTCGCAGGAGTAGATCGTCGCACGTGTGTTATTGAACAGGATCATTGTGCACTTCTCTTCCATGTCCTATTCTCAGTGGTCTTCGTAAATGCTGTACATGGCTACCGCATATGTAAATGGATTGCTGGCAATGGATGTCGTTGCTACCGCGTACACCATGATATTTAGTGTGTTTGTGTTGGTCTGGACTTGGTACCTTGCCATACAATTGGTGCATGATGGTGGATGACATCACTGCTTGGTCATACTTGCCATGTGGTGGGCCATCGTGTTTTCATGGTTCAGATGCTGATTGTGAACAACACTTTCCCTCCACACTAGTTGTGCATACTAGTGGTACAGAGGACGTAATCTTTCACATGCACTTGCATGGAGTCTTTGATCACTGGCCGCATCTGGCAGATGGGTGTCATCTGCATCATCATCAGTAATGTCATTCTCAACATTTCCATACCCTTCACTTGTTCAACTGGTTTCTGTATAGTCATGGAGAAGTCCATCTCAATCCATTTCAATGTGTTGTGCTTGGAGAAGTCTATCCCCACTGTCAATTTCATCGATATACTCCGTCACTGAGGGTAGCTTAAAGGTATTTATTTTGTCCTCATCTACGCAAAAAGCTGTTGAGAGCACACCAAACAGAAAGAACCAATGTACTTAAATATCCACAGTATAAAGAGAGAGTGAGAGAAAGCTCTATATTAGAGAATGGGCACCATGGCTGGAATACACCATACTTGGTGCCAGGCCGGAGTCAAGTGATATACAGAGCTGATCATATGTAACTGGATGTCGTGCTCGAGTCTGGGTGGATGGCCGGTGCGCATTGTTCCATGCCCGAGATGTCTGTGGCAACACCTCAAAATGATGTTGAGAGCTTCCGGGCTCAATCCACAGCCGTGATGTCACTCAACTAGCGCCAACACTCCCCTTTTGGCCCTAGAGGCTCGAAACGTATACAAAGAAAGGAAACTCATACAGAAATCCAATATAAACCAAGTTTCAAAGCATATTCTTCAAGTCCATATCCCTCATTCAAGTTCCATTTATATCCATTCATAGTCATATCAATATCCAAGTCATTCTACAGACCAAATTTCATCAATATCCATAACGTAGATCTTTCCTGACCATTACCGAGTCCGTTGACGGGGATTGCACTCATGGTGGGTAGTGGCTGTTGTTGCAATGGTCTGGGAGGATAGTTGTCATTGATATGGAGTTAATCTACGGAGTTACTGACGCACGGACGATTCATGAACTGGTAGTCGCAATGGAGTCAACTCCATGGGCAATGATGGGGACACGGAGTCAACACAACAGGGGGAGATAGGGACACTGAGTCAATCCTGAGATGAAAGAACTCACAGAGTCAACCCACAGCCAGCATCAACCCAGAGGCTGATGGGATCACAGAGACAACTGAGAGGCAGAAGGGGTTATGGAGTCATCCTGGAGGCAGATGGGGAAATAGAGTCAACACAGAGGTGATGTGGGACACAGAATCAACCATGTGGCGGATTAACGCACAGAGTCAATCCAAGGAAGCCAGGGACACGTAGTCAACCTAGTGGCGGTCAATGGGAATTCAGAGGCGGTATCTTGGAATGGACATACAGTCAATGCACAGAACTGAAGCAGTGACATGGAGTCAACCCAGATGTGATAGAGTACATAGAGTCAACCGAGAGGCAGATGGGGACATATATCTGCCTCCAAAACATATGGGGATACACAGTCAACCAAGAGGCAATAGGAAACATGGAGTTGACCCAGTGGCAAATGGGCATTGTATCAGCAATAGTTCCAACCCGGAAGCTGCGGGTCGGATTGTGGGTAGAACTGAACTGTTTCTATATCGACGGTTCGGGTTGCTAGTTGGACTGAACCATAACCAATGGTTTGGATTAACTGAACATTTACGAACTGCCCAAATTTCTGGGTTATTAGATCGGTCCACACACGGCTGCATACTATTGTATATGCGACATATGATATTCTCGATTTGATCAATCAAGCGATTCGTATTTATCATTTTTACCATTAATCATCATCTTTCAGTCAAATTGTTTGTCATAAGTACAATTTGTTCAATATGTATCATAACCGGATATGATAACTTTATAATGTAAAAAAAGACCACCAAAACTGTATATTAACTTGTGCTGTGATAAATTCCTATATGTTGTGGTATATATCAATCACTATACACATTGTAGTATGAATTGTATATATTATTTCCTTATTACCTATCTTTCGTGCATTTTATCCATATCTGTTCCAATCCTATCATCCAAATCAATTTGAAAACTGCTTGAGTAATATCACAATAGTCCCAGGATTTTGTATTTGCCTAATATTGTATCAGAACACCCTTTTAATTATATATATATGAATTACAACATATTTCTCAATAGTAACTGAGAAAATTATAAATTCAAGAATACCTATATCTCATTGCAAGGAACAGAACACAGAAAGAAGTCCAAAATACCAATCACCCTTCAACCATTAATTATTGACATTTCCTGTGCGTATTTCCTGTGTACTGACAGGCATTGCGTTTATAATTACTACAGTTGCTGTACGCTTTGACTATCACACTGGCTTGATACAGCCTGGGATATTTGGGGAGGCATATATGTATGGACGTTGTACTTCATTGATGATGTTGGAATGATAACATATTTCATATCATTTTCATCGTCAGCCTCTCAATCTCTGTCTGTATATTCTGGAACGTCCAAGTGACGATGCCAATGGAACTAATCATCTGTTTCAGAATTCGTTTTGGGAGAACAATTGTCATCACTTTCGGCAGGATGGCGGTTGATTCTACATATTTGCAGGATATTGGGAACTTGGGTTTGGGCACCAGTCTGGTCAATGTATGATAGAAATTGTAAAGAAGGAAATTTTTCAGTAATTTTGAAAACTGCAATACCGTCATATTCAACAGCTGACTAGGATGCTTTATCTATCTCTTCAGTGTTCAAAATGTGACTCATGGCTGTCATGTGTTTGTTCTGGTCGCATGATGCCTTCAGAGATGTGTATAGGTTTTAACTGCCTTGCAAAATCTCCAAAAAGTCTTGAAGCTTGTCCTTCCAGTGCAGTATTGAGTCCTCAGCCTCGTTCTTGATTTTAGAATCATTATCAGATATTGGTGAATCAATTTGTGCACAATTACCCGCCAAAAAACAATCATTTTTTCTTGCAAACTGCCAAATAACCTCTTTCTCTTGAAATATTTCACCTGTAGTTTTTGACTGCCTCAACCCAATCACATCTCAGCCAAATGAATTGCTGGCTTCCACTTGAATCCCATGTGGCATGATTGAAAAGATGTCCAGCTCAATATTGGATCAATTGGTATACTTTGTGTTGAATTTTTCATGCTGTCGCCACCAATCGGTTATGTCAGGCATCCAGAAATCCCTGCTAATATCTGTAGGGTTTGAATGAAAATTATTGAAATTGGGATTAATTAGTCCCCAATTTGTGGGTATCTCAGGTGGTAAATTCAAATGGAGTATGGTAACGGTCAATAAGTATGCTGCGCGATTTGTGCGTCTTGGAGTACCTTCTCTTGAGTTGGCTTGTGTCAAATTCTAATCATCACTGGACAAATGATATGGATCATAGCTCAATTGACCTGGCCCAGACACTGTGATAGAGGAGAAGTGTTCATGATTGGGAATATTTTGAGGTTATCTGGTAGTCGTAAATTGATTTTTGATGCAGTATTCATACCCCACATATTGTATAAACCCATCCTTCTCCTGGACAGTGAAGGAGCAACATGTTATCATATATACAGATGACAAGGTGTAACATGACTGTGTGCTGTTTCAACATCCAAAGTATTTTGTAATGAAATTGTCTCAGCACTGCCATTATATGACACTAATTCATTCATCCACCATTGTAAATAAGGGCCAATAATCAGCTTCATTGGGGTTTTTGAAGCACTGGCATTTAAATAGTTGCAATCTGTATGCCCGCTCTAGTAATTCTTGAGTTAAATTTCACTGAGTTTTTACATCCATAGTAGGACGTACTGCTGTTCGAATTCTCGATTTCTGGCAGTTGGAACACTCATTGCGTCTTCCTGAAGTCAGAGTAATCAATACTGGCAGTATTCTCTCCTATATCAAAAGTCAGTCTTCAGAATGAAATTGTATATAATATGCAGTAACTATATATTCAATAATTTTCGCTCATTCGGACTTTGTGGCTGCCATCTTTGAGATTCTGGCCTGCCCTACTATCTGCAGCGTTTTTGCATTTGGTTTATTCGGCACTCTTATTTTCCCCAAATTGCTCGTCATGCTCATTGGTTTCGCATGAACTTGTTTGAACTTTCACCCCCAAATTCGTTATGAATGCCCTATATCACAGCTGAATGACATGAGCCATGCATGGCACATGCTATGGTTATCCCAACCGTTCAATTCCTTAGGTTTTGAGTTTGAATTGTAGCTCCCATGTCATTGAATAGTTTTATGAGGAATTATCAGTGGTTATTCCAAGCAATCAACGGTCAGCAAGGCTGATACATTGATATACATCCTGCAAAAGCTTGGCCAGTGACTCCTCTGTATGTTTGTCTTTAATCTATAGTTGTTTGTCAGCAGTACAAAATATCAAACCAAGCGGCCCTAAACCTCATCAAATTCAATCTGTACTTAACGAAGGAACCAGTTGGGGTTGATATATTACCCAATGACTGCCACAATCACCAATATATTTGTAGATTGTCACCCATCTAACACTACACTGACATTATTTTTTGTTGGCCACTGCTTGTAGATTGAATCGATTGGAACAGAGTATTCTCTTGGGGCAATATTATTGAGAGTACTGGCACAGCGATGAATCGAATCGTATCGCAATGTATTAAACATCCATTATAGCACTAAATTGATTACAGTGATCCACAGAATGTGTGCAGAAACATATCCTAGTATCAAATAGCAGTTCCAGGTTGCTTGGTTGAATCCAACAGTATTAAAGCCATCATTTGACAGTTTTGTTCGTTCTATCGATTAAAATTGTCAGTATGGTCCAGGATTTCAATCAGCCAGTATTTGATCGGATATACTTGCCACCATAACACCCTGACTGCCTTGCCTTTCGCATACAGCTACAGCTTGCTCATCACCAGCTGTACCAATTGATGAGGTCACATCTGATTCTGATGACTTATTCAGCTCTGCTTCAGATGTCTTTGATTAGAGGTGCTTCACCATAGTACATGTTCTATTCTGCCATGGATGTACCAAAATTGTTTGACGAACAATGCAAATTATGCCTGGGCAGATGTGTTCTGTGTTTGAATAATGTTTGTAGAATCGCCATGCCGCTGCATGCTGGGAGCCGCCTCACACAATGATTGTTTTTGTTTCAACATTCAAGCTGGTCCACCATTTATTGAGGTCCATTTGCAAAATTTCTGTTATCATATCTCATATGAACATACATTGTTCTAGTCCAGTCACTGAGAATGTTCTTTTGCAGAGAGACCGGTCCATGCACAGAGTCCCACCCGCAGTGACTGATCTCGTCCATTGGGGGAATATATCTCTGCACCGCATCTCTGTGAATGAACTGGTCCATTCCCTGAGTGCACACCCGGTCTACACTCTGCACACATATGCCCACGCATGAATGTACACTGAGCTGGCCATATTCTGCTGAATGCAATCGATGCAATTGCATTCAGCACTGAGCAACTATGTGTATTCAGCCAGTATTTCTGAGCCGTCAGGCCGGCTGCCAGCCGGCCTGCAGATCTGTAGACCAGTCATATACAGGCCACCAAAATGATGGCTGCAACTGACCCCGGCCAGCCCAGGACATCTTTCATAAAACCTTGGCCGACTTGCAGATTTCTACAGATGTGGGTGAAATATTATTAGGCCTACGGAAACCTACATAAATTCTCAGAACCCTTCATAAATCATTATTTTGGGCAAGGTTAAATGAATAGTTGCGGCGAAGAACACTATTATTGCATAAATATGCATACATCAGTGTTGGTCTCAATTGAAGACCATTGTCAGCCTATATAGACCTTCGCTAGCATGAATATATCTGCCAATATCGGCCGAATGTGGTAGTTTTAAATACAATAACTTATTTTGGATACAGAATAAATCGCCTGGTGATTCCCCAGCAGGATTTGGTTTTCATTAGGAGAATGATCTGCTCATTGATTCACTGCAACATGTTCTTTGCTAGCACAATTCCAGATGAGAACATCAATGAGTTTACCACTTATGACAACTTCGATTATACTGATAGGTACTAGGAGACTCGGTCGATGAGGTCCGTGGAATAGATGAACTGTGCAAGATCTGGGGAATTCAGCAAGTGCTGATTCGAGCATGATGAGTGGCTGTGATTGGGTTGGAAGAATTGTGGTGGAGGATATTGTCAAATTGATGGTTAACAATATTTGTAGTTAATGAGTTTCTTTTATTTTTTAAATATTTTCAACCACAATGAATTGCATAACCTAGTAGCAGCATCGACTGTCGGATATTAGCAGTCCGGTCGGATCATATATGCCAGATTCGCGGCTGGTCTGGGTAAAAATCTTTCTGGTCGGCATTGACACAGACCGGCACAGATCATGTTCATATCTGACCTGACTGATGACTTTGGAACACTGTATTGAGCCCACATCGCAAAACCCGACTGTGCTTTGACAGTTCCTCAATGTACCACTTGCATTCAAGCTTTTGGCTGTTTTCCAGACATTTTCGTATCGAATGCTCTTTCGCACCCTTCCAGGCCGGGAGCGGTACAATTCTTTTTGCGTCTTTAGCTGTTGTGGGTGTTCGGCAGCAGTGCCTCTTTCGCTGCAAAACCTCCTTCGTAGCAGAACCTCTTTTGCACTCGATTCAGCTGGTCTATCGAACAGACACTGTTGACTTATTGAAGTGGCACTTTGCAGTGATGCCTGTAGTCTTTTGCACCCTCCGGCAGCGATCTTCACGATCTTTTGTACAAAACAAAAGGATTCTACAGGATATGAATGACAAATATCTTTCACTGAGTAGTATTAGTTTCCCTGGCAGACACAGAGAGTACTTGAGAATCAACTAACTTAGTGCAATTACCATTCTCATTAACAAATCATGATGTCATTGGATGTTTAGACGAAGTTAATTTCCACAAGATACTCCATAACTCCCTCTGGCACCCACACCTGTATTCTCAGTCTGAGGATGTCATAATATCCAATAGCCATGGTGTTGAGGATCTAAATTGATGATAATGTGTTCATGGTAATCCATGGACTCATGGTGAGAGAAGATCACGCAATCTGATTTGCCACCGGAATCCATCCTGTGATGTTCACGGTAATCGTGGCGGTATGAGTGCGAGTGTGAGTGCAAGTGTTGAGTGCAAACAGGATTATATAGTAATAATTGACAGTCTACTAAATTTTCGTCAACATGGTGTCAACACTGATGGCCCTACGATAGTTGGTAATACCACTGCACCAGCACTCTAAGTTGAGCTCAGACATTGAGTTATGTCTGTATGCTAGTCTGCAGGCTTGTTTGTTGCAGTATTGTCAACCATCCCGTGCGTCTGAAATCACTGAGAACAAGATGGCATAGCGGCTTGCTGTCCGTCCTGAGCAAGGTGAAAACGGCACCATCTGTTTTGAAACTCGATGGGAATGGCTGGGACAGACAACTGTTGATGGCAACTTTCCATCCCCAGCAGTCCCATGTCGTTATGGGCCATCATCCATTGATGATATTTGAGTCAGCAAACAAACATAACAGATATTCAGTTGCAATAAGTATATTTTGGCACTATCTTGACTGAAGCAAGATCTTAATTTATATCGCTAACTGTGTGCTCAAACTGAATCAGATGACGTACTACTGATTGAGAGTTCAGAAATTTAGATCAATCCATATTTATCTTATACCATGCGCACTATAGCAACAGTGTATCCACTAATAATAAGAACTCGATGTCGGCTGGTGATGGTACACGATGGCCCCCATGCGAATCTCAGCAGATAAGGATGGTTCGGAGGGCCTTGAGGCTGTACTGTCTGCTCTGCAGATATTGAGGATGGACAGAACTGTTCACAACACTTGTCTGCTAGCCAGAGCGTCTGATGTCATTTCTGGTGACCGAACCTTGAGTTTTCCGTGCCGGATGACCTTGAATGTACTGCTGCACCCTGATCAGGATAAAAGCATCAAGTATATATGCCTGAAAGGAAATATGCAGCAAAAGCTGGCAGACAGCCTGAAATTTTGCCATACTTTTCAAGTCGGCTTGTATTTCAGTTCTGACACCTTGTGGATTCACTTTCGTACCAGAGAAAGCCTGAATGAGTCGGAAAGCAACTTCTATGGTTTTGCAACAGTGCAGTGAAAAATGACAACAGTGATTTGACAGAACTGGATATTAAGAAAGGAGACAGTCTCCAGGAGTACCAGGATGGGGGCAAAGAGAAGGAGAAAGAGGACGATGTAGAGGCAGCAGTCATCCATGAGGAGTTTGTTTTAAGTCAGGGTATGGTGCATAGTGTAATTGTAGTTGCACCATGATGTTAAGTGTAATGAGCACTTGGTATATATGCTCCACAAATGAACCTGTCCAGACACCGAGGTGGGGTATAGAGGTATACTGCCCAGATAACCCAATCTAATCACTGAGGGTAGGACTCTGTGGATGGACCAGTCATTGTATGCAGGGACATTCTCCGTAACTGGACTGTATCATAGGTTCTTCTTTAAATGAGTACATCACTTCAAGTGAGGATACATGAATGCACTCTGCTGCCGCCATTGAAGCAGTGTTTGAAGAGAATATGAAAGCTGAATAAAAAAAACTTAGAACTACATTGCTGTCAAAAACATTGATTTGTATATGGATTGCTTGATGTCTTATATACCTGGGACCACAGACAGTTCTTAGCAAGACGTGTTGCGCTGTATGTCAGTAATGATCAATTTGGCAATACAGATAGTCAAAACTACCATACAACTGGTAAAGCTGAAAAAACCTCCCTTACTAAAGATGTTGTATGACCAAAAATCAGTAACACTGAGTTGACACTCACATGTACTTCTGGAGCCTACATATCACATCGCATCATTGTACTTTGTTCAATTGTACTAGCTGACTTTCGTGCTGTTTGACAGGAATATGCCTCACGGTTCCAATTACTTGTGATTTAATTTCTTCATGTCAAATACTTTTTCTGAGATGAATCACATACTACTGATTTGTTGATAAAGGTGGTCAATACTCCGATAATTCTAACTCAATGCATCTGTTCCCTCTTGTATGTAATATTGTGTTACCAGTGATTTTTGACACTGTGTTGTCACTCACTTGTACTTCTGCAGCCAATCCGTTCTGTTGCATGATTGCACTGTATTAGATTGTGAAGATTGGTAAGCATACAGATTCAACAGGAATATACCTCACAATATAGATAATTTGTGATTGAATTCGTCCAATTCAGTGGCTACTCAGATGAATCAGTTTTAACTCATTTGTAGATAAAGACCGACAATACTCCAATAACACCAATGCAATAAATCTGGTCCCTCCCAGGCCAAATATTGTGTGACAAAAATTGTTGACACTCTATTGATGCTCACTTTCACTCCTGCAGTCAACGTGTCATGTCATACAATTTGACTTTATTTGAATGTAAACGTGGACTTTTATGTGTGTTTGACAAGATTATGTCTCGCAATACAGATAAATCGTATGTGAATTGCTTTAATAGTGTTCATCATGGGATTCAGAGGTTGCTCGATTCAATTAGTTACAACTGATATCTCGATAAAGATATTCATATCTATTGATTAACAATTATATTATCTTTTTCAATATGAGTATATTCTATACATAATGGTACTAGTATTTGACATTTAATGGACAGTTTGCCTAGTGTCAGGGTTTCGAGGCTCGGAGTTCTAGGGGTTATAAAAACCAAACAGGAGGGTGCAGTGATCGCGGGTACTGCGTAACAAACTAGAGACTCAAAATCCGGAATCACAAACGTGAACAATGGTTGATGCTGAGGCTATTGACTGTTTTGTCGACTAGAGAATGAGTGAAGAACAAACCTACCCTGCGCAAATCCAGGGTGCTTATATACAGTTAATGCGACCATTATCATCTTTGCTCACTCGTTCCAAAATACATCCTAACTCCACCCAACTATGTACGCAACCCTTTCAGCCCACGGCTTACGCCATAACCATCACGCCATATTTACAAAGCAACAAACAAAACTTGATTCCTGCCAACCAAACCTGATTCCTTCCATCGAAACCTGTTTTCCTTCCATCGGAACCTGCTATCCTTCGAATTCCCTTTACCCTTCATCGATCCTTACTCCCTCTTCGATCCTCACTCGACCCAACCGTGACAGTAGCTCCCCCTCCCACATGCTAAGTTCCTACAAAGCTGTTGATCCGGGCTTGCCAGGTTGTTCCGCATAAAAAACGTTGATTACTTGGAGTCCGTCCACGTTAACCGCTGGTTCCCAGCTTTGTTCATTGTAGCCTTTCCACTTGACGAGGTACTGCAGCTGTCGTCGAAATATCCTCAAGTCGTCGATGCATTCCACAACGTATTCTTCTTTTCCGTTCACAATAACTGCCGGTGTTGCGGATTTGATTTGCCCTGGCAAGGGGTCTTCTGACACTTTGGTCAAACGGGAGATTCGTTGTACTGGATGGATGTGAAGGTCCTTGGGTAACTGTATCCGGTAGGCCCATGAACTGATGGCATCGGTGATCTTGTAGGGTCCTAGGCGTTTCCAGTCAAGCTTCTTGCTGGGTCGTTGTGTTGTAATATTCCTGGCATCCACCCAGACTCGATCACCAACTTTCATCTGCATCCCCTCTCGTCGATGCTTGTCCGCTTGTTCCGCATCAAATTCTTGTGCTCGAGTCATTTCAGCCATCATTTGTTGGAAGATGTCGTTCATTTTCTGGGAGAGGGTATTTGCGTTTACTTCCCTGATATCATTACCATTTTGAATCGGATGTTGACTGAAGGTCATTCTTGGAGAATATCCGTAATTGCCAAAGAATGGTGAGCATCCCGTTGTTTCTGGGTCGTGATTGTTCGATACGAACTTTACCATTGGTAGCCACTGTTTCCAGTCATCCTGTTGATAATACACAAAGGCCCTAAGGTATTGCCCCATAATGGCGTTCATTCGTTCCGTTTGGCTATCGGTTTGTGGGTGAAATGCACCTGAAAGCTTTCATTCGATTCTCAGTCTTTCGCAGATATGCCTCCAGAACTCCGCAGCGTATTGAGGTCCTTTATCCGATACTACAGTGTCCGGTAGGCCATGTAATTTAAACACCTCTTGTATAAACAATTCGCCCAGTTACCTTCCATCTGTGTCGTCTCAACATGGTACTAAGTGTTTCATTTTCGACAGTGTATCCACTACTACCCATATGACATTGTATCTCTCGCTTTCTGGTAACCCCACAATGAAATCCATACTCAGATCATTCCATGGTTGCTCTGGTATTTCCAGTGGTTTGAGCCATCCATGGATATTCTGATGAGTTGCTTCGCTGGGTTGACATGTGTGGCAGTTTCGTACGTATCTATCCACGTACTTCCTCATACCTGGCTGTTGATGATTTTTCTTGAGGAGTTCAAAGGTTTTTGCTCATCCTGGGTGTCCTGCTGCTGGTGTATCGTGATGATCCTTTATCAGTTGAAGTTTCTTCGAAGTTTCTTTGCTGACGATTTCTGTGCCATTGGCACACCGTCCCTCGTTGCTGTCATACGGGCAGTCCTTGTACACCCTTTGAATCCAGTTCTATAACTCCTCTGGGCCAGTTTCATCTGCTTCTCGACTGACTACTTCTGCAAACGCTACCACCAATCCCTTCTTTATTCTTTTCACAAGTTTTGCTGTCTTCATCACGATTTGTTGGGTTTTTTCTGCCCCCCCTTCGGAGGAATGTCTCCTGGCATTCTAGAGAGTGCGTCAGGTTTCTGACCCTGTTTTCCTGGACGGTATATAATTTGAACTTGAATCTTGATAGAAATTCAGACCATCTTGTTTGCCTTCTATTGAGTAGCTTTGATGTCATGAAGTATTGGAGATTCTTGTGGTCTGTCAGTATTTTGATAGGATGTACTGACCCTTCGCATTCCGGTCTCCATTGTTCCAGGCCTTTAACGATGGCACCCAGCTCTTGATCATAGATTTCGTTATTTTCTTCTACTGGTGTATGTTTCTTCGAGAAGAATGCCACTAGATGAAGGATTCCTTGATCGTCGTACTGTGAAAATACTCCCGCGGATACATAACTCGATGCGTCGGATTCCAGGACGATTTGCTTTCCGTAATTGAAGTGTGCTTGGACTGATGCTGTTGTGAATGCTTCCTTCAATTCGGCAAATGCTCTCTTTTGATTGGGGCCCCAGTAAAAGGGTAACAGCTTTTTGGTGAGTTTTGTTAATGGTTGGACCACACTGCAATAGTTTCTTATAAATCTTGGGTAGAAGTTTGCAAATCCAAAAACACTTGAACTTCCTTGAGCTTGCCTGGTGCTTCCCATTCTTTAACCGCTGTTACTTTTTCCAGGTCCATTCTGATCTCATTTACCCCAACTATTGATTCCAGATACTTCACTTCCTGTTGGTGGATTTCACATTTGTCCGCCATCAGGTACAAACTGGCATCCTTAAGCGTCGTCATTTTTGCTTTGAGGTGTTCCTGATGTTCCTTTGAATTGTCACTGTTGAAAAGGATATCGTCCAGGAATGCCGTACAGAAGATGTCCAGAAACGGGTGAAGGGTATTATTGATGAAGTCCTGAATGCTGGCTGATGCGTTGGTGAGTCTGAAGGGCATAACGAGGGATTCGATCAGGCCATAATGGGTCCTGAATGCCGTTTTCAATTCGTCTCCTTCTGCTATTCGGTTCATGTTGTAGATATCTCGGACGTCCAGTTTGGTGTACCATTTGGCTTTTGATAATCTCAGCAGGGTTTCCTGGATCAATGGTAAAGGGTGCCAATTCTATATCGTTCCTTCGTTGAGGCCTCGATAATCCACTCACAGTCGTAAGCCTCCATTTGGTTTGGGTGAGAACAATACCGGTGCTCCGCATGGTGATGATGACGATCTGATGAATCCCTTGGATAAGTTCTTTTCAATCCACTCTTTTAGGACCTGGAATTCTTCTCTTGACAGGCTGTATATTGGTGTGAAAGGTGGGGTGAAACCGTATTGGAGGGTAATCTTATGATTGTATGGTCTTTGCAGTGGTAGTCTTTCAGCAATTACTTTATAAAACAGGGGGAGAAACTCATTGTATTCCTTGTGAATTAACTGCCCCAGAGGTTTTTCTTGAAGGTCCTTGATGTCTAGGGCCTTGTTGATTTCATATATGGTTACCGCGTACACTTTGAGTTTCCCTTTTCTATTTCCTCTGATGCATAGGGCTGCTGCTATAGCGTATATGTCCAGTTTTGGCCCATCTGATTCCGTTGTTTCCATATGATTTCCCTATACCCATACGTGCGAGTGAGATTGACAATGTTTCTGACTGTACTCGCTTTTGAATCCTATCATCTACTTTTGGAATTTGACTGTAACATCGTGAAGTTGTAGCCATTGTAATCCCAGTACGATTGGGTAGTGTCCAAGTTTCGTAACGAATTCTGGTAGTTGTTCCTGATGTCCGCATATACCTAGGTCCAGTTTAGCTATAGTGGTAATGGTTCCTGATTCAATGGGCCTTCAATCTCTAACTTCCAACTGCCTTGATTTTGTTAATTCCTTTTCTTTTAACTGATGATGGCAGACGAAATCTTTGTCAATGAATGCTATTCCCGTAGCTCCGCAGTCTATTGAAGCGTGGGTATCAATGATTTTGACTTCCATTTTCACCGAGCATTTCATGACGAGGTGTTCGCTTTCCATAGAGGTCTCTTTTATTTCTGCGCTGAATATAGAGAACTGCGAAATACCGAATGTAGCATTGACTGACAAAGTGGATTCGTTTCCAGCGCAATTGCCATCCTTATTGCACTGGACTAAACTTTTCCCGACTCCACTTCTTTTCCTTTTCCTGTTGTGGAATCTGCGTCTCCCTCATTTGCTGCCTTTTTGAACGGCGATACCTTCGTCGGTCCTGATGCTGCCTTCAACTTTCTTGGGCACGATGCCGCGAAATGTCTGCTATCCCCACAATACATGAACAGTCCTCCTTCCCTTCGTCTCTTCCTTTCCTCAGGCGTAATCGTTTTTCCCTTTACTGCTTGAAGGTCCATCGGAGCGGTGCCGTGATATCCTGCAACTGATCCTGCAGGTGCGGACTTGAGGGCGGATGTGGTGTTGGTCATTGAATCAGATTTTTTGTATCCATCCCACTTTCCCGATTGCTTTTCCGCCGCTCTTCTCCTTATCTGTGCGACCCTCTTTGACAACATCTTTACGAAGTCTATCATGCTCTGTGGTTCCTTGATACTTTGTAAGGAATCATTGACCTTGTTAGACTGTGCCTGCCGTAGTGCGTCCAGCTGGGCGTCTTCGTTCCATTTGGTATCGACTATGTATATTTGTAATTTCGCCTAGTACTGGGAGAATTCGCGGTCTCATTGCCTGAGTTTTGCAAGTTTGCTCTTCGCCGTTGCCGCTCTGTCTTGACCTCCGAATGCTACATCAAGCAGGTGAACTAGGTCTTTCAGGGTATTGAGTTTGATTACCCCTGAGATTTCGTCACAGTGTGGCATTAATTGTGCCATAGCCACTGCTTTTAGACATCCAACCGCGTATCTCAGCTTCTGTTGTTCATTGCTGAATGCCTTTGGTTTTTCAGCTATCTTCAATGCCAACTGTACCTTCCATCCCTGAAGTTCCTTGCTCTTTTCTCTTCAAAAGCTGGTAATATCATTTACCTTCTCTTCTCGCTCTTCCCTTTCTATCCTTTCCCCTGCTTCTCCTGTCCTTCCCTCCGTCAACTTCAGAATGCTGGTTATCTGTTGTCAATTTTCTTCCGCCAGATTTCTATACATCTCCATCAGAGCCTGAGCATCTTCCAGGTCTTTCTTCGATTCCGCCCGGTCTGGATTTGCTTCTTCCAGTGTTTGTGTTAGAATCCACACTTCTTGTTGCAGATCCCCATGATTGTATGTTTCCGGTGTTTCCGTAGTTGCCGCTGCTTGTTGCGTAAGCAGTAGTTCCTGCTTCAGATTGTCTCTTTCTTGGATGATCTTTTCTCTTTCTGCCAACAAGTCCGATATTTGTATGTCCGCATTTTTGCCCGATCGCTGTGCCTTGAGCAGTTCGTTCAATCTGCTGGTTGTTGGTAGTTGGCTCAGTGCTGTTAGCCCTTTGATAGTATCCGCAATGTGATTCTTGAGCTGTGTTTCGTTTATGGTTTCTATATTCTTCGTTGTCACGATTTCCAGGTCAATCTGGAATGCTCCGGTCAACCTGACATCACATGTCGGCCTCCTGGATTCTCCTGGCATCCTGTGATAATGTTGGGAGGCTTCTGTGAGAATGTTTGCGGCTGTGAATTTAGAGCGACGTTTTCTGTTTAAGCAGTTTTCTACCTGGTCGATGTTTTCTTGGATTTGTGGAACTACTGCTTCGATTTCTGCTTCTCAGAATGGGTTGACCATCTACCAGAAGAACACCTCATGTTTGCTGGATGTTGTTATGATGATCAGTGGGGTTGGTAGTGGAGCCGGGTGTAATTCATGAACTCTTCCCTTTCCCTCATTTGCTTTCCGCTCATTGTAATCTGCCCACGAGATTTGGCTTTCTATGTCCTTCTGTGTTGCCTTGATGGTGGATTCTGACTACGTAGATTTGGCGACTACTGCTTGTCCGATTGTTGTATGGGTGCCTCGCCAGTAATGTTCACAGTAGCACGGTTCTTTATCCTGTCAATTGATGTGGAGTCCGTAATACTTGGTCCAGAAGTTTTTCAATACTGGATCGTCAATTTGGAGTGCTCCTCCATTTTTTGCAGCTTCTGTCCAGTCGCTATTCCAGGGGGATATTGCTTGTGATTCGTCGCAAAAATATGCTTTGAGGGGTTCTGTGTTTTCGAGGCTAATAGCGTCGATGCTATCGAAAGCGTTCAGTGGTTCATATTCAAAATGATTGGTAGTTCGACCGGGTAGGTCGAAGAAATTGATTTGAGATTGTTGAGGCTTGTTGCTGTCATATGCTGGCATTTACTCAAACGTGTTGTATCCTTTACTTCGGAATTTCCAAATGCACACTATGCAAATGTGTCTCCAGAAACTGTGTACCGTTAACCGGTTTTCTAAGTTTCCAACAGATTTAAATACCAAGCACTGGGGATTGCAAAGAACGGTAACAAAAGTAACAGCCGCTTCGATGGTGATAACGGCACATATACTAAATTATAACCAGTAGAATCGATTTGTTGACTCGTTCATCTGTCAGGGTTTCAAGCGTCGGAGTTCTAGGAGTTATAAAAACCAAACAGCAGGGTGCAGTGATCGCGGGTTCTGCGTAACAAACTAGAGACTCAACATCCGGAATCACAAAGGTGAACAATGGTTGATGCCGAGGCTATTCATTGTTTTGTACACTAGAGAACGAGTGAAGAACACACCTACCCTCCCCAAATCCAGCGTTCTTATATACAGTTAACGCGACTGTCGTCATCTTTGCTCACTCGTTCCACAATACATCTCAACTCCACCCAATTATATACGCAACCCTTTCACGCTGCGGCTCACACCATAACCATCACGCTATATTTACAACGCAACCGACAAAACTTGATTACTTCCATCGAAACCTGTGTTCCTTCCATCAAAATCTGCTTTCCTTTGTATTTCCTTTACTCTTCATCGATCCTTACTGCCTCTTTGATCCTGACTCAATACAACCGAGACACCTAGCTGTTGAACTATATTTGGTGGTATTACCTTGTTTTCGACTGGCTTTGCGCAGCATAACAATAAGGACAAAAGGGTGTATTATATATAGCCCACATTGATTGTCCAGCTGGTTGCACAAAATGTTTATTGTCATCCATGACGTCGTTCTGAGATCGCCATCGTGTATACACGGCCTGAGCGGCTGCTTAGGCAGTTGGAGTTTCATTTCAATCACGTATAACAGCAGCTTTTTGAATTGATTCACATTGTGATTTGACTGCCACAAGTGAAAAAAATATAACAACAATGTTTTAAATTTCAGGTGGCATATTACATATCCATTGAGTTTTTACTTTCATACTTAAAACAATCATTTTTAATATAAGCAGGCTGATAGGGGGTGTATTTCACATTTCTGATATTGTCAAAGTTCATAAGTTCAGTTGCATCCAGGTACATGTACAGACAATGTTCTCAGGTGTCACGGAAATCATCAAAAACTGATGAATACAAAAATTGCACTAAAACAGTATTCACAGTCAAAAAACTGCCAATAATTGCATTATAACAATCCTTAACTATATGACTCTCCATGCTTACAGGCCATCATACTCTTTACCCATATGTTCAGACATCTGAATAACAATGAGTGGGGGACATGTCATAGAAGGTCAAATGTTGTCGTAATTCAACTGTTTAAACTAGCATACAGTTTGCAACAGGCTTTCTAATTTCTAGTAGCAAATGCCTTGTACCCAGATGAGAGGGTGGTTGGGCCATAGATCATGTGGCAGGATTGGAAATTGTATTTGCAGTGAACACCACCAGAACCTTCCATTCAGCAGTGCCGTCGTTTCTATTGCATGTGCAAAGTAATATTTTGCAAGTGCCCACGGCAGAGTTGACAATTTTTCGAGCTTCATATGATTCATGCGAAATGTGTTCAATCATACTTGCATTGATTTGTTAACGTTCAAACCACCCAGTCAGGTTTGTCGTCATCACCCAGCTCTCCAGAGTGGTTGTTTTTTCATATCTGCTTCCTCATCTTCATCTGCTTCCACAACCCTTTTACTTGCTGCTGCTGTTTCACTCTCCTCAAATTGCTCAATCCACTTCTGTTTTGCTTTCTAGCTCACCAAGTGTGATTCAGGTCTGCGCTCTGCTCAGTGCTTTTTTCAGAACGCAGATTAATAAAATTGCCCAGGGCTCGGACCCACTCTCCCTCAACACAAGTTTTGGCTTGGTTCGCTTGATGATGTTGATTTGTAGCCCATATTGTGGATTTTCCCTATTGGCCAACTGGCATTCACTCATGATTCCTTTGTGCAGTGTGGACCGTATTTGTTGTTCATTTGTGTGGTATGTGTGGACTTCGTTTTTGAAGATGATGGCTGTTGGACAGTAGGGGAAAAGAGGGACTTTATATTTGTAGATTCGATCTAGTTTGACTGTTAGGGGGATACTGCAGCTAGATGTGACTTATCGATATTTTTGTACCGACTTGTGGTAAAGGCGTATTTTAAAAATTATAATCCAACTAAAGATATGGAATTCGATTGTGACGCGTTTACGTCGTTGCACTGTATGTATAAATACAGGCATCTAATGCAGTATGGCCCTGTTTAAAAGTCATAACTGTCTTGGAGATAATCTTCCGATGACTCGTCAAAGGCGACTTGGGAAGGATGTTCACCGGTATGGAAATAGTGGTAGTATTCTACCCAAAGGTTATTACGAACAAGGTATGATGCGAGGTGTTCGTATTTGTCTCGAGTGTTTGCTTGGGCGTGCAAGATGCGAGCGTAGAGAATCTTCTGATCGTCTGTAATGGACATAAAAGTTTATTGGTGAATATTCTTAAGGTAATTAACTGAATAATATTTAAGGTGCTTTTTCTGCTGTTGTGTTCTGACTGTGGTTTGTTCGACTGTTGCTTGAATCGTTATGTTTAAACTTGTGGGTTTCAGGTGGTCTTTTAGGGGTGAGTATTTCCGCGTCAAACCATCCTGCTAAGGGGTGACGGTACTTCTCTGTAATCTATGATGTGTGTGTATAGTACAATCTCAATAACACTCAGTCCACTATAGTGGTTGTTCACATAACATCCGATCGTTGCTTCAGAGCCGATCTCGGTAGTTAGTTATGGAGAGTTCCGTTTGACAACGTGTGGTAGCGTAAGCCCCCACCATGAATCGCCAAGGTTATCCTGCATTTTTGATGACGTTGCTGACGCACATGTCGGACGATTACTTCGTATTAGTTATCTTTCTTCGTATTGAGTGGAATAGTGATCAATGATTTAATGAGCTGCCAACACATACATTGCCACGTACCTAGTGTCATCGGGTCCAATTCATGTTCCCCGAAGGGGGTGCCCTCTGTCAGTTATCACGATTCAAACGCGACAGAGCTGGGTTTCGACAGTCTAGATCCAAGCACATATCTTTTAGGTAGAGTTAACTACCGGGGCGCAGTTAGCTTATCTCCTTTGCTTGTTCTAGCTCTAGAGATAGCAAAGTCCCGCATACTAAGATAATATCGCTTGTCCAATCATATCCATGAGGCTAAGCACGGGTATGGTTTGTCCCAGTATTTAGCATGATACTAGAAATAACACTGGTCTGCTCCGTAACGCACAGCTGACCCGAAGGCCCCTGCTTGGCAGTTACGTTGCTTCGGCAGTATGGTTGGTGTGTCCCATGCCTTGGCCAGTACTATGGGTTTTTACCCCATAATTACTGTCTGATCAAGTGTGCGTACTGTCTCCACACTGGGTAGCTATTCCCTATGCTGAGACGCAGTATTGAAGCATAGACTATTATGGGGATTTCACCCGGCTATGTTGAGCCGTCTGCTAACTCATCAGTTGACATCCTCAGGGGTGTGTTCTTAACCGCTGTTTGAACAGCGGCAAGCCTGGGAGACTAATCCTGATGTACTTTATACGCATGCTAAGGGGAAACCCCTAACATTGACTACCAAAATAATAAATCACCAAGGTGCTGCAACTGGAATGACTTTGTACTATATTCAACCTCAAGGCAACATCTGTTCAACATAACTGCAGAAACTGTTTCACATGACATCACTTCAGTTCTAACGGCTATCACACTGAACATACAACAATCAGCAACTGTCACAAAAATATGATTTTGCAAGCCGTTTATTTTCATTTATTATTACCAACTCTTTGCTGGATATGTATAAGGCCAACATCCTTGCAAATCTGAAGCCATCTACAACCACGGCCATTGTGAAATGCTATGATACTAGAATGTATATGATAAAACCTGAAAATTTTCATTCAACCTGAATTTTGCAGAATTTCCAATATACTCTGCACACTCACCCTCTTATCAATGTCCAAATTCTTCGCTCTGCATGTACAATATCCACCAGTACAGACAGAAAACTGGAATCATGCGTCTAGCAGTTGATTGTAGAATATATCTATACGTATTTCTGCTATTACTTCTAATTTCTCAATTTATTACACTTTGCTCGAATGAGATGCACAGAATGCCGACTGTATAGCCACCAATATTGGAATGAGAAATATGCATCTGAATGCAACGTTGGCTGTTGTAAGCTCAACTGCCACCAATAAAATCCGGGAAAACAATCCATTTGGATGTGTGATATATAATCTATAAGAAGGGCAATCAATTACTCAAATTCAATCAGCTGCAATTCATTCAGAATTATATGAGCAGTTCAAACAGAGCCATACAGGCAACCCTCAGTGGTCTACCAAGACATGTGCCCGAAGGGTCTTGGAAATTGAACAATATGATATCGTCAATTCCAGAGTTGTATCATACTTAATTTCTGACAAACAACCATGGAAATGAACAAGAGCATCTTTAAAAACGTTAGAGCAACCCACAGATGGGTATTTAATTGAAGTAAGTGCTAATGCTCAGTGGTAAATTTTCACTGCCGCAACTGAATGATAATAGGTTTTTATTATGTCTGCAATGATGGCCAGGCATGGCAGGCATGTACAGCTCGAGCAGGCGGACATATACAACCCACTCAACATGGTCAAAATGGCCAAACACCAGGTATTGTATGCTGGAATCTAGGAAACGAAGAATGTGATCAAAAAGCCTTCGCATGGGATTCAAGCAGAAATGAGACTGGGTGTACACATCGGGAAAAAAACCAAGTCGCGCCCAGGACGTACGTAGGTCTGGGGCGCATCGGGCGCTTAAATCGAAACCTTTTGAGCCTCGACGTGGCGTGACACTGCACGTACGTATACATGACCCCGGGGGTTGCGTTTGCGCCTCCTGACGTAGTATTCCTTACTAACGCAGCCATGCAGTGCACCCATTTCTTACTGACGCAGTATCTCTGTTACTGACGCAGTATCTCCTACCGACGCAGTTATACAGTGCGCACACCCATTGATCCACAATACTAATCATATGACGCCTGAGTGCAATGTATACCTTGACATAACGCACTGTTCACTGCATGCGTCATTTATACGATGCCTTGAATTACACTCACAGCTCGGGCGACGGATACAGTTCAGTGACGTTAATGTGCATGATGTTCGATATTAAAGCCTAATATATACAGTTTCCCGTTCCAAATGCCATCCTGCACGTCGCAGCCAGCTTGAAGCACATCCTCTAAACTGCTCTCTCCTTCGCAGTGATCCACCGATTCCGACTCTACGTCCTCGTCCTCATCCACATCCTCATCCTCGTCCTCGTCCGCCACCCCCTCATTCTCGACCTGATCATCATCCAGCTGGAGGCCACGATATCGCTGGGCACGACTCCTGGCACTGTGTATGTCATCATGCTCGTTGTCATTATCATTGTCGCTATCGTCAACCCTATCCTCATCATCGAAAGACAAATCTTTAACAATGGGGATGCGGATCGCTGAAATGATCGGAGTCTCAATGTCCGGCTCCATCATCAGAGCTTCCATCGCAGTCTTGTTTAACACCACCCGACGAGGTTTGGTAGCAACGGCAGGCGTGTTATTTGCTCCATTCTCACGTAGAATGAGGTTGTTGAGAGCCGCCCGTATGGACTTGATTACCTTCTCTCTTAAAGGAGATGGGAGATCGTTCCAAATATTCATGAGATCAGTGTAAGTCTCTGCAAAATGTTAGAGCAATGGCATGCATTGTAAAGGCCATACTTACCGCCGTCATTATCTCGATTGAAGTAGTACTCCCACTCGGGCCTTTTCCGCCGGATCTCGAAGTCATCGCTATCAACCTTCGTCGGAGCTGAACCTCCATTTCTTTGCCACTCTGTCAGTGCGTGATGCAATGCCGTACATGTTAACACAATCAGTGCCGGGGTTTCTGTTCTCGAATCCAATCATGGAAGCCCTCCAAATGCCTGCCGCGTTTGCGTATTCGTTGGAAGAAATGGAGGTATAGAAATCGTGGAATCTCCTCGGCAAGAAAGTAGCTAGCTCGTTCCTGGTGGTGTTAGCGATGCTGAGAATGGCTGACAGGAGTCACCTCAGGTTCGTTCGTACGATCGCATTGGCGCACAGTGAATGTAAAATCTGAAAGTAGTTGGTCAATGTGTATGAGGCGCTCATCATCGTCTTCGAAACGATGCAAGTTGTATAGTCTCCCTACACGATCACGGGCCTTCTTGATCAGGTGCGATCGGACTGCATTGCAACTGTGTTTGATCTGACATACGGCCGGTTAGTCAATGAGAATGCAATTCTGGGAGATACTGAACTATCTTGAGACACTGCTTCTGACGTTCCGGGAACCTAATATTGACTCCTTCCTGCCTGAATGCCTTGGGCCAGCAATACTCTACTGACTTTGTGTAGAAACGATGTTAGTCGGTATCTACCACTCTCGAAATTGTATAAGCTACCAGCATTAACTCAGCTTCAGTTGGAAATGGTCTCTCGCTCAGTAGTTGTTTCTCCATCATGCGATGCATTGTCTCCAGTACAGCAGTAACTCGAAGGTCACCTGGTGCAAGGACACTTCGACTCCCATATCGTTTGCTCCTGACTGCCAAAGTCGCCGGTGTATTTGGCGGAGACGATGTGATGAGTTGTGAAGCCGATGATGATGGGTGTGGACTCCGGAGATGACTAAGGTTCGTCGCTGAACGAATACCGACGGAAATGACACTGGGTGATGGCGATATTGAAATGGAGGCTGCATTCGGCGGGGGCAGAGACGGCTGCAGGGCTGCAATGGGTGTAGATGCTGAGGTGATTTGAGTAGTCGAACCTTCGATACGTGAAGCTGTAGCCTGCGTCCGCTTTCGCTTCTGCCTGTCAGCCTGCAAAGTGAGTTTTCTCTTTTTACCGTTTGCAAAACGTGGCATTGGGGAGACAACTCCAGGAGTGGCCGGTGTTGCTTTTGGAATTGAGGATGTGGCCTTGTGCAGTGGCTTTGTTGTTCGAGTGATTTTCAGAAAGCAGAACTGGCAGAAAAGCAGAAAGAGTGGATGCAGTTGCGAATTCGACTCCACGGTGCAGACGAAGGTTAAAGCAGTGTGGAAAAGGACCGACATGTCCCTGTGAAAAAGTGGTCTCATAAAGGGGCAGATTCACACCATATTGTATTAGCTTGTCACGAAAATGTCGCGTACAATCTAAAATACGACTCCTGAAGATGGAGATACAATCCTTGCTAGCCTAAATACAATGCTCGATATTAGAAAACCAACGCCAAAAATCAAATCCCTAACGCGTCGTTAGCTTGCTAGTCAATTGCTGGAAAGATGAGGGACGTACTGAAAGAGTGAATCAAACACTAGCATCCCCCGGCCACGAAAACAAAGACAATAATTCTAAGAAAACCCAAATGAGACTAAAAACAACTCTGTAAAATGCAAAAAACGACTCCACCCGGCCCAAACACGAACCTAACACGTGTGTCAGTATGCTATTCATTCGCAGCACTATTAGACGTACCAAAAATCATAAGTCAAAAATACCTGCAGGTGGAGTCAAACTCAACGCCTCGAGCTGTGTAAAGCTCATACTGTGATTGGCATCTTGGTGCGTGCCAATTGCTACCGACCCCAATGGCTTAACACTCTCTGACCCCGGCGCATCGTCATACATTGCCTCACGCTCTATCAACACCCCCGCCATTACCGACCTTATCCCCCGCTGCACCTCTTGTGATCTCTCGTTCCTTAATTGTGCAACTACCGGGTCATTCATTGATTCCTCCAGCACAGATGACGACTCCTTTTCAAGCGGCGCAGCGGACACGTCTTGGAGAGGGGCAAACTTGACGCGGCGAGTGGCAGTCACCTCCGGTTGTGTCATTGCTGGGTGGTTTATTGCGACGAACCTGGCAGCAGGGGTCGGGCAATTGGTCGGTTTGGAGGCACCAGTTGTTCTCGGAAGAAATGGTTGAGGTTGTAGTGGTGGTGTTCGTGGAGTAACCCTTGCAATTATTGGAGGTGCAACTGCCATTGCCTTCAGAACAGCCACAACGATGAGAGGGTTGTAAGCTGTAACAGAGAAGAAGGTGGCCACGGAGTCGTTGCTATTCAGTCGAGTTGCATCACATGGCCGCAGAGAGGTTTCGCCCGGCATGACTAGACACCCAAGAATATAATTGACATCCCTGGCGGGACATAGGCGACTGACAGCACGTTGTAAAGTCTTTGCGGTGGGATTCTCGACTCGTGAGAGATGCCATCTGTTTGCGCTGTGGTGCACGAAGACGTCGTCCCAACGGAGGTATTCTTCTGGGTAGCATTTAGGGTCAATGATGCAGACCCTGAAGATGTATGTGAGGTTTGGGGCGGTAGGATGGCATCGGTCGAAATGTTATCCAGTTTTCGTTGCTTCTGAGGGACATTGGCAACAATGGTAGGTGGCGTTCCATGTTTGTGGGATGGTGGGTTCAGCTTCGGTTTCCCAGGATACCAGCTGCCTTTCTTCGCATGGGCTTTGCCACGATTTGGAGTTGTCGTTGCAGGAGTCGTCGTCGTCGGAGTCGGAGTCGGAGTCGGTAGGTAGGGGTGGGTTTTCTTTGTGATACCGATTCATCTGGACCCGAGTTTTGTCGAAACAGTCCCGGAGAAACGCCCGGAACCCACTCCACCATTCAATGTGTCGTGGTTGTGTTGATGCCCGCTGCTTCCACATTCCCTGAAACTGTCTAAAGTGCCTTGTAGTCACTGGGTCCATGAAAAGGATATCATACATCAAGTCAATCGCACCATCATCCTTGACACTGTGAATGGCATACATCCGAATAAGGCCCCGAATGTGCTCGGCCATGAACTGCTTCGCGAAACCATCTAGGAGTAGAGTATCCTTAATGGCATCGGTTTTGGAGGGGGTGGATGGGATCTTTTTGGGTGGCATCGCAATGTTCTGAGCTTTATATAAGAGGGGTAAGAGGGGTAAGGCAGGGTTAGGGTTAATGTGTCAAAAAACAATAATCAGAGTAAATAAGTAAAGATGGAGTAGATAGAGAAGATGGAGAAGAATCGAAACGGAGGGAGTATACGGCAGTATATATACAGTGCAAAGTGAACCATCCAAGGTGCTAGAATCGTGGGAGCGGCTCGCAGGCTAAAGCGTTGGTGATATCAAACATTGTACTCGAGAAGGAGCTTTCCTGGTTGTGAGTCACAATCGGCACTTCTCTTCCGGCCTGAATCATGCTCAGCATGTTTTATTCGACTCTGAGAGCCATTTGAAACACTCCTAGAGTCTTGCCAAGTGATTGTTGGGTCAAAGCGTCGAAATCTGTCAGTTTGAGTCCCTACCGTACGGCTGTGACGTCAAGTTCCAACATAATGACGCAGTGCGGTTTCAATAACAGTCGGGACCTGCCATTTAGAGTGAGAGAAGTGTCACCGGCATCTCTGACGGTGCAGAGACCTCCGGGCACACCGGTTTCACTTGGTGCCGTGTGTCATGAACTCTGAAGACGAGTCTTGGCACAAAAAATGAGTGATATCGCATGTTTTCGCCCAAGGTTCGCCCAGTCAAGTGCACTAGCAGCCCAAATGCACTTGCAGCCAAGTGCATTTAGAGCCCAAGCGCACTTTCAAGCCCGCTTTGAACGGCAAATGGTCCAAATGGAGGTGAATCTTTTAGAAATACATGTTTTATGGACGATATCTCCGCCTTGGAGAGCCTCCATGGCATTACGCTTAATTCCACTACCCTTGCATGGCAACGACCCATGCATGGCAACGCTCAAGACATTCTGTATTCAGCTCTCAGCATGTCTACATCGCGTGCACCATGGCTCCCATACGAACTTCGAATCATTTGTGTCCTGTATGCTTGAAACTGTACAAGTCGACCTGTGGCTCTACAAACACATTGAAAGCGATCATCCTCGATATCGCGCCCAACGCCTTGAAGCAAAGACAGACTCCAAGCCACATGAACACGTTCGAAAAAACTTCCAGCAATGCGTTCATAATTCTCAGAGTGGTTTTCATGCTAACCATAACCACGTTGACGATCCCGACGGTTTCCTCCGTTGCACACGTCTCCTTCTCCAGAACCATCCGAATTAGACTTGAACACAATTGCAAACTTCTCATATCCCGATGCCGGTGCCCCTGTCGCATACGTTCCGACCGACGATGAGCACAACGCTGAGCAATACTTTGACAACCCCTTCCATCCATTCGACAGTGAGGAGGAGTACAATTTTACAGAGCTGGTTACATCAAAAGGTCTTCCCGCAAGCGTCATCGACGACTTACTGAAGGGCAATTGCAGCCTTAAAGAGAGTGTGCGCGATTCTCTGAAATCGAATCACCACCTCCGACAGAAAATCGACGCAATGGAGGATGGACTCGGCCATGGCTCCTGGAAGAAAGCTACGTTGCAGATGGCATGGAGTGTGCAGCATCCAGATGCAATTGAGTTTTGGCACCGTGATAATATAGAGAGTGCAAAATGGCTACTCCGGCAGCCAGCATATGAGGAACATCTTACTTATACTCCGAAACGTTGCTTCAATGATTCTGGGCACCGTGTTTACAACGAGATGCATACTGGAGACTGGTGGTGGGATAAGCAGGTAAGCTTCCTTCTTATGCCGTTTACAATGCTCACAATTATGTAGACAACAATACCCGCCGGTGGCACGCTGGTGCCGATGCTATTCATGTCTGACGCCACCCACCTCACGAACTTCTCGGGCGACAAGAAGGCATGGCCGATATATATGACGATCGGCAACCTATCAGCAGGCGCACGGATGAAGCACACAATGCACAGCGTGTTGTTGGTTGCTCTTTTGCCCATTGCCATCAAGATGCGTGATGTCCCGCTCAAAAGAAGAAATGGTCACAGAGAGCATAATCGAATGGTCTCTCAGAACGTGCTACAGCATGTGTTGCAACCCCTACTTAATTTTGGGACTCGCACCTTCTATGCCCGCTGTGCCGATGGCAACTTCAGGCATTGTAATTCGACACTGGCTGCATGGATCGCCGATTACCCCGAGCACCGTGACCTTCACAACATCAAGAATGGTGTATGCTACTGGTGCGAATGCCCCATGTTGGAGATGGGTAATCTACCCCACCGACATGAGCGACATAACCTCCGGGATCATAATATGTATCGTATGCTCTCGGATTCAAATACACCTCTCAGTATCGCCGAACACAAACGCCATGATGTGAATCCAGGCTTCAACATCTTATGGTATCTCGATTGCGTCACAAGCGATCTTCCTAAGCCTGATCTGCTCCATACGATGCAACTTGGAATGTTGAAGCACCTCCTGACATGGCTTCACGAATTTCTCAAGCAGCATATGCGGCTTGACAAGTTCAACGATATTTGGCTGTCGGTTCCTGCATACCTTGATTTGACAAAGCCAAGATGTGCATATGAGGACGTTTCGCGTTGGAACGGAGGAGAAATCAAGACAATGACACGATTCCTTGTGGGTGTTGTACGCAATGCTCTGCGGGACCCAATCCCCTCTCAGCGTAGTGTTTTTGACCGTGCAGTTGAGTGCTCTCGCTCTCTTATTGAGTTCTATTTCAATTGCCAGTATGACTCTCACGATGATGAAACGCTGGACCTTATGGATCATGCTCTACGTCGCTTCCACGATTCGAAGGATGTGTTTCAACAATTCAGGGCTGGCAAACGACTTGCAGCAGACGCCAAAGAGAGACGTACGGAATTATGTTCCGAGCGGGATGCTGAGTTGAATTCGGTGGAAAACAGAAGAAAACGGCAGCCTTTCGACAGCGCATTCACGACACATGGAAAGATATTATCGATGCAGAAATGGCCGAATACATTGAAGATGGTTGCGATTTCAACTTTCCCAAGATCCATCTCATGCAGCATTTCCGAGAGCAGATACAACGGTACGGATCGCTTAAACAGTGGTCGACAGAGATCGGAGAAAGCTCTCACCGGAAGCAGATTAAGGACGGGTTTAATGCCTCGAATAAGACCGGTGATTACTATTCTCAGATGATCAACGACTACCTTCGGAGTGATGCATTCGCTGTCAGAAAGGCCAATCGCGACGCATGGAATCGTAAACGAGCTGCTCCACAGGCGACGACGGAAGTGACGACGGAAGCAACCACTAGACGTCGTTTATTGAGGTTCATATCTCCCCAGCAGCACAAAGAAAAAGAGAAAGTCACGAACTTTCAAGGCCTCTTGAAAACAATCGGTGACGACGTCTCCGAAATGAACTATACGATGCCACCTGTCGTTTCTTACACTCCAAGAAGATCATCATCGATTCAGATGATCTCTTAAGCAGCGCTGCCGCAATTTACCATGGATTGGAGGTAGAATCACGCAATATGCATGGCGAGCGCATTATTCAGAAGCTCAGATGTACTGGAGATAAACGATGGTATTCCGGGGCTGCCCGCATGACTCGGTATGGGTTCAGACTTCGCAACGCAAGGAGGGGCAGGAGCTGTCTCACAAGGCACTGCAGGGACGTGTACCGTACCGTATGCTTCGTCTATTCAAGCTGCGAGTCGTCCATCCGCGCGGCAAGAATACCTTTTGGCTAGCATATGTTGAAGTGACAAAGCCTGCCAACGGTGGAATGCCGGAAAGTGCATCGCAGCTTGTCAGGGTAGTGAAACTACCTTCTGGAGGTGCATATGCAGTTATTCGTGCAGGAAATATTGTGGGTGCGGCTCACTTAATTCCAGAGGAGCCCATTTCGTCAAAGTCGGAGAATAAAGGATGTTTAGTCAATAGTCATATAGACCTAGCGACCTGGAACGACATTTATTATATGCTGGAGGATGAGTTGAATACAGTGGTGAAAAGGGTATAAACGATGTTCAGAAGTGTAAATAGATTTAATAGACTTAATCAAGACTACTTTGCGATACGCTGACGGTATGGTGATATATGCAGTGCGTAGCATCATCATTACAATGCACAGAGCGGTGTTGCCACCATGCACCCAGCACCATGCAATTGCAACGACCAGACGAAAAACACAGTATATTAAACGTCAGAAGGCATCCAGCAGAGTGATATGCGACCGTGTGAATCTATAGCGCCTAGAGGTGTTTTTGCAGTGCGTCACATCGTATTGTCGCGGACTTACATATCACCCTGCCTCCCGGCGTTCCAGGCACTCCAGGCGCACGACTCACATCCGGGCGTGACGAATGCATCCGGGCGCAGGGATTTTTTCCCGATGCAGTTGCCAGGACATAAGAATATTGAGGTGGACATCGAAAAGCATCCGTCTATGATCTAAAATCATCACTTGGATGGCTAATTTCGTTGCCAAAATGAAGTCATTCAAAATCATTACACTTGCTGGAAACACAAATACACAAAACCTTCCATATCTACAGTACCTGCTCCCGCACAATGTACACCTCAATGATGTAGCAATCTAATTGTTTTGATCACATATACGCTGCATAACGATTCAAAACAAAAAGATCAAGAGAAAGACATATACTCATTTTATGACTCTATTACTGATGGCACCAATGATTCATGTATGCGTTCCCACTGTTCAAATCAAAAATTACTGATAACTATCTCGCAGAGAATGGCTGCTGTGGTTAAGCAATTGAAAATCTTAGCGAATAGACAAGTGGATTTATTGGGCATACTTAAAGCTTCAAGTTGCAGCAACTTCTTGACATATTATGTGCATTATTATGATGGTGACATTTAATTTTGATATCCAATCTATTTATATAGTTTCAGCTGTGAAAACTTGAAATATAATAGTGAATAAAATGCAATTGAATTTGTGAAGTGTACAACTTGAATAATATTGGAGTTCTGTCTATATTTATCGAAACATTAATTTGAACTAACCAAGCTTTTATGGAAATGAATCGATGCTATCTCTGAGAGTATCGGAAATTATTAAATCATAATTCATTCCTAGTGCAGGGCATATTTGATTGAAATCAGGACAAATGTGATTCATTTCAATTGATCATACTATTCGCAGATGACCATACACCTAGGTTACAACACTGAAAGTGCACATCACTAGACGGTCAACACTTTTTGGTTGCACAACACCTTTAACATGAGGGATTGTATGTGCTTCGTCCATATTATCAAAGTTCCGACTGCTTGTATCGACTCCATAGTTTTCAACAATTCACCGATGCTATCCCTGAGATGATCAGAAATCATTAAATCACAATTTATCCATATTGCAGAATGTATCCTATTCGAATATATTTAAACACCATTCATTATAATTGATCATACTGTATGCACACAACCATACATCTAGGCTACAGAACTGAAAGTGAGTTTCAATACAGTGTCAATATGTTTTTGTTGAACTACACCTCCAGCACAAAGAATTATATATGCTTTGGGTATATTTTCAATGTTCAGACTGCATTTTTCAACTATATACTTTTCAACAACGCACCGTTGCTATCACTGAAAGGGTGTATCGGCAACTATTGAATCACGATCGATCCATATCGCAAGATATATCATACTCAAATCAGGTTGAATGCCATTCTGTACGATCGATTATACCGTACGTACATCCGTTCACCTAGGTTACAAAACTCAAGTTGAGCGTCAACCAAGTTTGAACAGAGTGGCGCTAATGGGTCAACAGATTTCTGTAGAACAGTGCCATGCTTATGATAGATTTCTTTAATGTGTTCTTGAAACCAATTTTGATAGATTTTAAAACACAAATTCATAGTTAATAACTTACGAAGATTATCTGAAATTGCTCTGGACCACACGCACAATTTCATAAATAATGAAATGATTTCAATTAGATAATTCATTTCATACAACGAAAATTTGGGCAGAACATGTGAAATGTCATTTAACAATTAAATTCATCTCAGTATGGACACATGTACGATTCATTCCATTCAAAAAATTGAAAAGAATGGATTTTAGAACCCAGAGGTTGGTATGTGCAGGTCTAACTAAACCCAGTGCCACCCGCAAGTCGGCAGGTTCGGTTTCAGGTTGCGAACCGGAAATTACAAATGGTTCAGTTGTAGGGCACTTGCAGCACCAAAACCAGACAACGGTTCTGGCTTGGATCCAGACTGAAGGTGGGTAACCCGGAACCGTTGCTAATAGTGAATGGGGACACACTGTCAAGCCACAGGCAGATAGGGACTGGCAGTCAACCAAAGAAGGCAGGGGACACAGAGACGACCCAGTGGTGGATGGGGCTACCGAGTCCACCAACAGGTACATGGGCACATTGAGTCATCCCAAGGCGGCAGGGAACACAGAGTCAACCTTAGTATCCATGGGACATTGAGTCATCCCAGCGGCGGATGGGGACACGGTGTGCACAAAGCGGTGGATGGGGTCATGGAGCCACCCCAGAGCTGTTACTCGACATCAATACTCACGGCTTTCCTAGGTTAAGGGTGCTCATTCTGAAAAACCTCAATCTCTATATAACCAATAGATGTTGATTTGATCAAAAGAAATGCTAGGCTCATGACCTGTTCAGAGCAAATGAGAGGGTAAGAACACATGTGCTGAATTGTCCAAAGTATACAGAGTGAGAGAGAAGGCTCTATATGAGACAATAAGCACCGTGCCCGGAACATGCCATACCCGGAGCGAGCCTGGAGTGAAGCAATATGTGGAGGTGAACATTCGGAGCTGGATAACATGCTCAAGTCCTGGTGGATGGCTCGTCGTCTAGGCATTATTACTGACAAGGCTGCGGCCACACCTCTAAATGATGTCGTGAGCATCCACACAAAACCCAGAACAGTGGTGTTAGTCAACATCCAACAATACAAGCATGGGTATTCGGCTTCTCATCCAAAATAACATCAGGCAGTGATTTTTCTAGATGCAATGTCGGGTGCCCGATCCTCCAAAGTTTGATCAAATCACACATCTAATTGAACATCATACAGGGTGTGAATCTTGGGCTGAATATTCAACAATATTGCCGTTCAGGAATATGTCGACTGGCAGGACAGCCCAATCTTTGAAAATTGTGAAGAGCAGCTTTATATGATATCGTATTGCCATTATTGTTGTCACTAGGCTGGACAAATGCATGCAGCATTTCATATGGAGTCAAACAACGTTGATAATACCCAGTGGGATAATCTCCTTTCGTCAGGTGCTTTTTTTGAAATCTCTGGTTGAAGAAGAATGAGGTATTGTCACACCTAGCGAGTTCGCAGCAGGATCATGTACAATTACCCACGGTTTCCCTGATAAGATCTCATTGGCTATCTCCACAAATGGATGCCAGAGCCAATATTTTCAGATGGCAGGAAAACGAAATTCCACTCAATTGATAAACATCAATGGTTAGTTAATGGCCAGAGATGCTTCTCCTCCAATTCTCCAATGACATACAAACAGCCGTCAAATAGCTCAATGACAACGGCCAAGAAGATGATGACATACAGACTGCCAGCAAATATCTGAATGATGCCCGCCAAAAGCCGACGTCTGGCAGAAGGCTACGAATTCTTGCTGACTGTGTTCTGCAATGTTGCTCCCTATCAAATGTGGCCAATTCGTTTGGACGTCATCAGATTGAGAGGATACCACTGGTCCGGAGGCACAAGCCCGCTGTGGTGGGAAAGTCTGTCGCTACCATTACCGGCACAAGTGAGTTCGGAGATGTCAGGGGTGTGGTAGTGCTAAGAAGTATATATGTACAGGAGTGACGGTGGATAGAGTCAATCAAGCCTTTTCTGCACTCCAGACCGAGCTTTTGAATCTTCCCTAATGTGTATTTGAACGTTCGAATTCGCGGATCCACTACCTGAGTCGATTCTCCTTCTTTAGCTGACCGGGCAACCTTTGACACTCCTATCCTCTTCCTACCCTCCTCGAGCCGAAACCGTCTTCTTTGATAGATTCCTCTGAGAAGCTTTTGAAGAGCCATGAGAAGGAAGTCACTAGGAATCTCACCCTCGACACACCCTTCGAATCGCCATAAATGAAGCCCAAAGGCGGATTTCGGCTCAGAAAGCTGAGTACGGAATGGTGGAGGAAAGGACCCCACAACTTAATATAACAAGGTAAGCACCAATCAAGGCACCATCCTTACAGTGGGACGAGAAGCACCGACATCACACCGGGACGAAAACCCAAGCACCGACTTTATACCGGAACGATATGCACCGACATCACACCGGGACGAAAACAAAGCAGCAACTTTATACCGGGACCATATGCACCGACTGTATACCGGGACAACAAGCACCAACTTTATACCGGGACAACAAGCACCAACATTATACCGGGACAACAAGCACCAACTTTATACCGGGACAACAAGCACCAACTTTAAACCTGGACCACAAGCACCGACTTCATACTGGGACGATAATCAAGGAACCGCCCTAATCACGGGACGATCAAACTCCGACTTTATACAGGAACAAATACCGAAGACACCAACCTCATAACCGGGACAAATTCCGAACCTGATCACTAACCTTAGCACTAAAAGGATATTGAGCGGCTGGAACGTCAGTCTCAAAAATTGCGAATAGAAACACGATGCTGGAAGAAGAGCTCCGAACCTAAGCACTAACCTTAGTACTGAATGAAAATATCAAGTGGCTGGAGCGCCAGTTTCGGAAACCACGGGATTGAAATAATGATACTAAAAGAGGGTAAGAATACATCCGAACTAACGACATATAGGAAAAGGAACGAAAAACTACCCAAGACACTTACAATCAAGAAAATGAACTAGCAAGAGGAAAAAGTGGAAGAAGGGATGGCCAGGCCACATTATCAAACTCGCCTCTCACACTCACAATCCAATCGCCAAAACACCGTTCCGAAAAACGTAAAAACTAACCGCTGCTGCTACCACCACCACCTCAACGTTTGAAATGTCTGACGGTGCCCACGTCCGTTCCACTTCTGCCACAAGCCCGAGGGGGCCGGCCCGTCCACCCCGTCAATGACTCCTCTGGCCTAGTAACACCGCCGGCACCAACTTCCCAAACTTTATTCAAGAGCAGAAAAACTTCATCGAGTCCTCGTCGTTGCAATTGCCAAGGAGAAAACCAAATGCCGCTCCTGGGAACATGGGAGCCCCCGTTGTTGGTGGCGCCGATGTCACCAAGTTCATTGAAACATACAAAAGCCTCGCCTCTCGCACAGGCACAGACCCATCTAAGGACGATGTCATCTCCACCTGCCCATATTATTGCTCCGAAACAATTCAGGAAAACATTAAAATGATGAACGGGTACCAGGAAAGAGACTGGGAGAATTGAAGAGGGAACTGAAAGACGCCTTTGACATGCCGACCGCCGAGTGTATATGTACACGAAACGTACCTGGAAAGAGTGTGCAAATATCAACTGATATGAGGAAATGTCGGATTGAAGGCTTTTTCTTAGCCTATGACAACATCAGCCGAACCATGGTTACCAACGGTACATTATACGAGTTTGCGCGATTCGAAACACTGCTTGGAGCCCTCCCAAAAGATCCAGAAGCTATGGCTGTCGTCAAACTCGAATTGGACCCCTGGGAGCCTGAGACCTTTAAGTATGACAGTCTCCACAAATACATTCTCGACAAATGCATTACAGCCGATGCATTTGCTCTCCTAGACACCGATACCGCTCATATGACACCGGGAGTGTCAGCGTACTCCATTCCCACCGGAGTTCCGCTTCTAAAGATGCGCAGTGTAACCAGCATGAGTCAAGGGAACGAACCGAGCACCGCCGCCACCACTGCTGTCACCACAACACCAAGTACAGAAACAACTGCAACCGAAAAACAGGAGGAGACCATCGACACAAAAATGGACAACATGATGAATGCTTTTGAGGTCTGGACTTTCCAACTAACCAAGGCGACCGACCCAAGGCCTCAATATACCGGTTATCAAACGGCTAGGACCCACACAATGCAAGCCGACAATCCACCGATGCACCCACTGCAATCACATGAACCACAAATGAATACCCCTTCTGGGCCGGGATATTATCGACCTGCAATGCCGAACTACCAACAGTACCCTCTGCAGGGGTTAGGCCCTTGCATTTACTGTGACGAACTAGAGCATATCCGAACATTCTGCCCTGACGTCCGAACCGACCAAAAACAAGGTATCATCCATCTGAATGAGCGCGGGAGATCAACCCTAGGGTCACGCAGTCAGAGAGGTGGAGAAATCACTGGGTACCGGCCAGAGCGAAGGTTCCTGTCAATGAGAGACTGTGCTAGAGAGGTGGCTCAGCAGCAGCAGCCAGTTGCACCCACCCAGCCTGGAGCAATACAGCCAGCTGCAGCTGGACCTCTACAACATATTCCAAGGTCGCAGTTGATTCAGAGAGCGAGCGCACAAGCAACGGCTTTTCGCTCGGGGATTGTTCAACAACTGTTGGAAATAGTTGGGCACTACTCCAAAGAAAATGGTAAGGAACCCCAGGTAGGTGAGGTAAGCCGAGTGGTGGAACTTAATGAAGACGAGGAAGAAGAGAGTGATGGAAAGAAAGATAGCGGTGAAGAAGAAGAAAGCACAGACGAAAGTGAAACAGAAGAAGGAAGAGAGGCTTGCCTAGATGAGGAAGAAAGACATCGACGGCTGGCAGTAGTTCGAACCCCAGCGGGCAATGCCTTTGTTGATGTAAGGAGAAAGAGGACAGGGGGAGTGACGAAAGGAAACAACGAGCGTGCTTGGGTGGAGGATGAGGTCCTGGAAGTAGCGACAAGTGTCAGCACCCAACAGATGCGCAACATCAAGAAGGCAGTGACCTTCGGCAAATCACTAGCCAAAACCACAGCCGACCACACCGAAAAGAAATCTTCCAAACCTCGTAAGAAGCAGACCCCGGCTCTCGATTCTGGGGACTATGAGGTTGTGGGAAGTAGTCAGCTTGAGTATACAGTCCTGGCTCGACAGGAGAGAGAAACGGGTGAGTTAACCCTCCGGCTACTGCCTAAAGCCAAAGCCGTAGCAAATGCGAAAGAAAGGCGTGTGCCGGCCAGAACTCCCACAGCTCCCGAGAAGGTCGGTATCGCTCACGTCTCCCCCTCAGCTTTGAACCCCAGAGACACCTCCAGATATACTGAGTTTCGCTACGCACAAGCCTTTCCTACTGTCCAAGGTAAGATCAATGGACACGAGATCCCGATACTCATCAATGGAGGATCCGAGATATGTGTGATGAGCGAGGATGTTGCCAGTGAACTGAATATTGGATGGAACAGGGCCGACTGGATGATGACAACTGCAGATGGAAATCACTCGGATCTCACGAAGGTGTTGGCAGCTGAACCAATAGAAGTCCATGGAATCGTGATTCCCGTACCAGTGTCTCTGGCTGCGTCTGGATCAAAACAGGTGATTCTAGGCCACCCTTGGGAAACCTACGCCCGCAAATGTGAGAGAAACCTGGACGACGGAAGTTGCGAAATTACTCTCACTGCAGTTGATGCATCAGAACAATTTACGTTTGTAGCCACATACCCGGGAGACAAGAGGGATAGATTTGCCAGCAACTAGGGAAACTACTACGCCTAGTTAAAGTATGGGCGACTGGGTGTGGGCAAGCCTGGAAAGAGGCCGATGGAAGGGAAAGAGAAGAAGTCGAGAAAGAAAGAGATGTCGGTAGAAGTGATAGACGTCGAGGGAAAACACGTACAAGGGGAAAGAGAAAAGAAGGTGAGCAGAGATAAGAAGAGGAAGACACGTTCGGAAGAAAAGAAAAGGAGATGGAAAACAAAAAAGAGGAGGGAATATCTGCGTAAGTAAGAAGGGTAATGGGAAGTGGAATCAATTGGGAAGATGAATGGGTGCAGGAGCAAGGGGTGACGGTATAAGAGTTGGGCAAGATGATGCTGTCAGAAGAGTGGTCGATGGGCGAACAAGCGCTACTTAAGATGAGAAAGGTGACCGGAGGTGAATCCAATAATTTGTGGTGGATTCCTAGAAATAGTACTACTTCGGAACTTAGTCAAATACAACCCTCTCTCTCTTACCTTGATGCAACAATAGCGAAGTACAAAGTAGGCGAACCCACTAGAGCGGCCTAGGTCCGGGCTCGATACAAATGCATCACCAAGAAAGTAAAACCAGTTCCCTTGTCAGATGGCAGTGTATCAGACTAAGGACTCGACTGGAGAGAAAGGGCTATCACCAAGAAGAAAGATCCGACTACATCCGGACCCTGGAATGCTTGGTTCACCCCTAAGTATTCCGCTGAAGAAAGAGGGGGAAGGTTGACAACCAAAACAATACAAGAATTGAGGATTGGGGCAGATTTGAAGCCAAAAGAGAAGGAGGCGTTGTTAGGGATGTTGTCCAATACAGAATACGCGCTTTTGTGGACGCGGGACGAATTAGAAACGATTGGTGATGAAGTGGAACCGCCGCACCGAATTAGGTTGAAACCAGGTCATAAAGTCTGGAAAGAGCGTGTGTTCCGCATTGCCAAAAAAGTCATTCGGATAGAGAAAGAGATGGTGGAAGAACGAGTGCGACCAAGCCTATTTGAACCGGCATGGGGATCGTATGGAAACGCCCATGTCCTGGTACCCAAGAAAGACGGGAACTATCGATTCATCATCTCGGCTGTCAGTGCAAACCGCCACACTTCAAAAGATGCAGGAATACCGCCCAACGTTGTGGAATTCTCAGAAGCATTTGCTGGCCTCCCTATGTGCTCCTTAATCGATTTTCACTCCGGCTACAACCAGAAAGCTCCGCACGAAGAAAGCCGAGATTATATGGCATTCCAAACGACACAAGGGATGTACCGACCGACTAGGTTGGTTCAAGGAGCTACCAACACTGTGTCAGCCTTCGTCCGGGAATCTCACAAAATTGTGAGTAAGCATCATGGGACGATTGCGGAAGTGTTTGTCAATGATATTGAAGTGAAAGGGCCCAAAACCCGATATGGAGATGAAGAAGTGCCAGCTCTGCCTGGAGTGCGGAGGTACGTTCTGGAGCGTCTCCAGAATCTCGACAAAGTTCTGGCGGATATAGAATGAGCCGGAGCAACAATTTCGGGAGAAAAGTCCGATTGGTGCTGGAACGGGATGAAGATTGTGGGCTTCGTCTGCAGAGAAACAGGTAGGTGGCCCCAAGCTTCCAAATTTGATAAAGTGCAGAACTGGCCGCCATGCGGTAACCGTACGGAATGCAGGGCTTTCCTTGGGCTTTGAACATACTACTGTATATGGATTCCCGCGTACGCAATAGTTGCCCAGGCATTGTTCCAGGTCTCACGAAAAGACGTCGAATTCAGATGGGGATCAGAACAAAAAGAAGCCATGAAGGCCTTGAAAGATGCCATTTGCAATGCCCCGGCACTAAAGATGTTAGACATTAGTGACGAAGCCGGCCAAATAGTCTCAGGAGTCGATGCCAGCCTGGAGGGATGGGGAGGCATACTATAACAAGAAGACAAGGAAAATATACGCCACCCATGTCGGTATGAGAGTGCATTTTGGAACGCCGCCAAGAAGAAGTATCACACTGGGAAGCGGGAATGCGGAGGCCTTATGAGAGCGTTAAAGAAGTTCCGCAATTATGTGTATGTTGTTCGATTCCTTGTAGAAACTGATGCAAATACACTAGTACATCAGTCGAACCTGCCCGCCAATGACTTGACTGGGGCCTTAGTCTCTTGTTGGATCGCATGGATGCGGATGTTTGACTTCGACGTGAAACACATCCCAGGGCGGCTAAATGGAGGTCCAGATGGACGTTCAAGAAGGCCACGCGGGGAAGGGGAACCGGATCCAGACAATCAAGAGGGGGACGACCTAGAAGAGACAATCGAAGCCAGCCTAGGAAACGTGCAAGATGAGCAAGGAAATGAATGAAAGAAATATCACCAACCGTTCGTGGGCCTGCAACTATCACAACCGAATGAAGGAGAGTGGAGGACAATCGGAGAGTTCCTGGGCAGTCTAACACGACCAAAAGGAAAAAATCAAAGGAAATGCAGGGCTGTCGGCGAGAAGCTACAAAATATCTCGTTTCAGATGGAATTCTTTACCGGAGGCGCAGAACCAACGAACCTCTGGCAAAGGTACTAGTGTGTGGAGAAGAAAGGAGAAAAGCAATGGAAGCAATACATGAGCTGAGTGGCCATCGAGGAAGAGAAGGAACATTGCGGAAGGTAGCCAAACTCTACTGGTGGCCTGAGATGTATTCAGATGTCAAAGAATGGGTAAAAACGTGTGAACAGTGTGAGAAGAGAGCACCATTACGGTATGATGAACCCCTGAAGAGCCTAACTGTCAGCCATCTGTGGCAACGTGTGGGAATGGATATCTCCTACATGCCTAAGATGGACGAAGGATTCCATCTCCTGGTCATCCCTCAGGATTACCTTAGTGGGTGGGTGGAGTCAAGGTCATTGAAACAAGGATCATCAGAGAAAGTGGCAGATTTTCTTTATGAGGAAGTTATATGCCGATATAGTATACACAACAGTGTAGTAGTGGACGGTGGAGCCGAGAATCAGAAATGGACAGATCTCTTGCTCAAGCGATATGGCATCAGGAAGATAACCACCACTGCGTACGATACCGCTAGCAATGGAGTCGTCGAACATGGGCACCAGCCAATAGCAGATGCCTTGTCCAAACTTACTGCATGCTCCGACGAACCAAAGGAGATGTGGCTGGACAACCCTCCAGCGGTCGTCTGTGCGGACAGAATAACCGTTCGACGAACGACCGGGTACTCCCCCTTTCGCCTCATTTTCGGCGAGGATGCAGTTCGTCTGGTTGAACTCTACAATCTGACATAGAACACTGCGCACTGGAAGGACGTCATGGATACAACCTCACTACTAGCTGCAAGGGCTCGACAATAGGAACGCCGGCACGAATAGATAGATGTGGCCGTACATTGACTGACAGCGTCCCAGGAGGCAAACAAACGCCGTTTCGATCAAGCAGCCCGACTAAGAGCTCAACAACACGAAGTTAACGACCTCGTTCTCCTCAACGAAACCAAAACCGAACAATTCCATGGATCCAAATTGGACGGGAAATGGAGAGGACCTTATCGAGTCGAGAAGATAGCATCAAGTTTGGGCACTTATCGCCTCACCGAATTAGACAGTTCCGAGCTCGCAGGATGGATAGACAGGAGCCGAGTTAAGATGTTCCTTGTCAGAAGAGGAGGTAAATACGACAAGGATACACCGCTGCCCGCACGAGAAGAAGTCAAGGAAAAACAGAGAGAGAAAGAAATGAAGAAAGAGACCGCGGAAGAATGGGAAGTTGAAGCGGTAGCAGGCTGCAAAAATATAGATGGGAAATGGTTGTATTGAGTCAAGTGGTTAGGTTTCGAGAAACGGACTTGGGTGCGGGAGGAGGACATGGAAGGTAGTGGGAGGATTGTAAAGGAATGGAATGCCGTGCACCCAGTGCCGGTGAACCATGCCACGAGAGAAATGAGAAGGTAGATGGGGGGGCTGATGGGGGTGGGGAGGAGACCATACAAGCATGTATGGTTCAAGAGCAACAAAGAGACGATGAAGAGATGACGCCAAGATGCCAAGAGTCACGAGATTCGTGGATCTACAAAAAAGGAATAGCTGGAGAAGACGAATCGCTCTCATTGGCTGACTCAAACCCCCATTACACAGAAAATCACCTAATACTCTCTAAACGATAACGACAACCAGCTCCCGTAGTTTGAACCTACAACTTAATGCCTAATATGAAGATGACGAGTGCATTGAGCTCTTTCAAACGGTACCAGTTGTGAAGACAAAGGGGAGCGGGAAGAGAAGTTATGGTGGGAAACGCCGGGAGGGTGCTAGAAACAAAGCAAAGAGAAAATCGACACAAAGAGAAGCTCCGGGTATACAACGATCTTTCCCCCCCTCTCGGTAAACTCCAGAAGCCTCGCTGCTACTGATCTCATCGACCATATCGACACAATCGACTGCACTGATTTCAACAGCGAACCCATTCGAAATCCTGGCCTCAACTAGAGTCAAAAAGATGATGTTCACTCCAGTCAATGAGAGCTCCAGCACAGGCGCTGCCATCAAGAACACCGCACTCCGTAGCACCATCACCGTCAGGAAAGATGGGAGCCGCAACACTGTTGTCGATCAAACCTTAGCCACCGCCGCCAGATACAGAAAAGTCACCTCTCCAGCAATGGTCGCCCCTGATACCGCCGATTCCGCTGAGTCGCATTCCGCCAAGTTGCCCTCTGCAGAGTCCGCTGAGATGCGTTCCGCCAAGTTGTCCTGTGCCGTTTCGGCTGAGTTGTGTTCCGCCAAGTTGTCCTCCGCCGAGTCGTCTCCTGTCGAACAGTTCCCCACTATGGACCTCATCCCGGGAACCAGCAGAGCCACCATGGACCATGCACCAGCGACTCTTCCGATTCAGGTGCTGGACAGCCAGAGCGACGGCTTCTGCCCAGACAGGCACTTCGACTCCATTCAAGAAGCAGTAGAAATCGCTTTGAAGGAGCTGAACCCGCAAGATCAGTCGAAGTTCATGCACGGCGAATACGAGCTGTTCGCTGATATCCACGAGGTGCCGTACGTACAAGTTGCATGGCTCTGAAAGATTGAGGAATACAACGCGGGGTGGAGAGAGCTAGGCTACAAGAAATGCTACGATTACCTGAGAACAATCGACAGCTCTGGCCAGGTAAAGGAGATGGTAGGGCAACAAAACACTGCGCAGAAAAATAAGGACCGTGTGACGAAAATGGTGGGAGATTACTGTCAGCAGAGCCCCGAACTCTTGGAGGTCCTGAATGAAGGCGATGGCAGCGAGAAATGGTCACGACTGACAGCCCTAGCCATCCGAACCGCCAAAGACCCCGAGTTAGCCAAACGGTGTCTTAACTACGCATATGTCCTCCGCATCATTAAACTGGCACGGAAGTCGAAGGTGAATAAATAGTACACGACTGCGGACTTCAAAGAGGCCAAGACTGCAGTGGAAAATTGATGTCCGGTAGTTAACGAAGAAATCAATCTGGGAAAAATGGGTTCAAAGTTATACCGAGGGCTAGTAATGCCGATCGCGTTTTACCCATTCAAGGAAGATCTAAGCCGCCTCTGCACGCTCTCGCCGTCAACTCCGCCCCCAAACTGTCAAATCGCATCCGCGTCGCCTGTTCTGATCTTTTCCGCTCCGCCTACCAAAGAGGAGGAACTGAGCAATCCATCCCCCGAGATAACCGATACCCCAGATACGACGTCCGGTGAAGTTACTGAAACCGCCGATAAAAATGACGAGGCTACCTCAAGTGGCAGCGAATCTAGCGAGACGGCTGTCAACTCCACACCCATCAGCTCTAAAGCTTCTCTCAAGAGAAAGACAGTGGAACGATCCCCAACCCCGAACAACACAGAGGGCAAGCCAATTGATGGATACGATGCGGTTATCACCTGTTCCGACTATATGCAGCGCGATGTCAGGTACACCCACCTACATCAGCAAAATGTGAAATGCTCCCGGAGCATTGGTGTAATCTCCGGGAGGCTCACGGAGGCTCCTGGAGGCTCCCGGAGCATAGCAAGGTATTCCGGGAGCCTCCGGGAGAAATGGCATAGTTTCAGACCCTCCTGGAGCTCTCACCAAACCTCCCGGAGACGCCCGGCGTATGGGAAGGTACTCCGGGAGCATCCGGGAGAAATTGACGTAATTTCGGACCCTCGTGGAGCTCTCACCAACCCTCCGGGAGACTCCCGGAGCATGGGAAGGTACTCCGGGAGCCTCCAGGAGAAATGGACATAGTTTCGCACCCTCCCGGAGCTCTCACCAACCCTCTGGAGACAACCTGAGCATGGGCAAGTTACTCCGGGAGCTTCCAGGAGAAAAGGGCCAAAGGGCCAAAATTCGAACCCTTTTTGAGCTTCTCACAAAACCTCCCGGCGCGCCAGAAACCTATGCCGATTCCTACCTCATTAGCGCTCATCAAACCTCCCGGCGCGCCTGAAAAGTAGTTTAACTTCCTTAGATTGCGGTGCACCTTATTGTTTTTTGGACCAATGGGCTTTTGCACTGTCCAACCAGCATTCAGATTGGTAAACTATATAAATGCCATATCGCTCTACAAATTGTAATTGCAACTCATGTCCCACCTCACGAAACACCCAACCAGCGTAAACGCTGATTATAGGTGCGCCGAAAGCAACCTCGTAACTCTCAATATACAGTCCAGTATGAATCCAGGTCTACCTGGTTGTTCAATAACCATATGCTTGTATCATCTCCACGGGTACTACCACTGCCTAGTACGTCTTCATCCGCTCTGACCAACTGTGCAGGCCCAACAATTGCTCCAACTGAAAAGATGTACATTTTATTAATCAATTTTACCACTCGAATGAAGCCATCAATCTTGTCAGCCCAGCCCCTTTGGTCTTGAAATTTTGTTGGAATCACCACCGCATACGCTTGAGGTCGAGGACGTAATACCCATTCTCCTCTCCTTTTACATCGTTTGGAGAATGTTGGTAGTATTTTTCCTTCAGGTAGGTGTTCTCGAAACTGTAGAATCTTGTTTGGTGGCGTCCAGGTAAAATATATGATCAGAAACGATGGAACTCGGCCTTGAAAATTATTGTCAAGGTGATTATGCTCACTCTCTGCATGTTGAACCCACACAGTATGTGCTTTAGGCATCATTCCCTTATTAGCATTAGTATATTCCACCTTACAGTCAAGCCCTATTCGCTCGATGGTTGCAGGAGAGTGGAACAGTTGGCGATAATAGGATAGACCATTGTGTAGTTTGATTCAAACTTCATCCATTAGTGTCTTAAGATTGTAACCCAACACAAGACCCGTAATTTGTATTCCCCAATCTTCTTCAATTTGAGCCCGAAATAGCTTTCCAAGATTGGGAATTTCGAAATCGCCGGCTACATCTGTTAGAGATTTTAGTTTGACACTGCTACACTCCCCACGGACGTGTGTTTCTCTCAAGTTATACATATTTGGTGGTACTGGTCCGAATATTGTCCCAGGCAGTCCTTTTTCAAGGCGTAGTCGGTGGGCTCGCCTTGTATTTCGTCGTTTGTCTACCGCTGATAAGAGATCGAAAGCCTAGTTTTAAGTGAGCTGGACTGGCCAATAAGTATATTAATACGAAAGCTACTCTCAAATAATTTCTCACCTTAGCCGAATCAACATCATACCAGCCTTGAAGTGCAAGGTAACGCAGAGTTTCCTCCATATAGTCTAGGCCACTGCGGTGGTCATTGTATTTGAGAATTTGCCAAGTATATTTCACTTTATTGCTAGAGCGGTCGCCATCTTTCACATTGGAAATAAGTAACAATTCTGAGATATTGGTTGTGAAATTGTCTCCCGAACCCATTCGCCGAATTGACTCTGATATATGGCTGACCAGATGCATCTTGGGGTAACCAAAGTGCACGATCTGATGTTCAAGGCCTTTTCGGAGCTCATGAATGCCGTGTTGCTCCCACAAAGTTTCAAATTCAGCCATTCGCTTAGAAAATGTCCTCTTGAAAAGATGCTGTTGTGCCGCAGTGATTCCGTATATCTCTCTTTCCAGATCGTCGGTGGTAATCGAATCTCTGTCAACAATCTCAGTGTGATCCAGACGCGCTTGAAATTGTTTGCGTTTGGCGGCATTAATTTTGTGGGCCCCATACACTCCTGCCTCTACTGCAACTCGGATCTTCAAAATCTTTTGCTCACGTATTCTCACAGATTCTTGTTTCAGCTCATTCATGACTTTGGCTTCTGCAGTCTTTGACATTTTCTGTTTTCAGAAAACACTTTTCAACCTGTAGAATCGTTTGAGCGCATCATCAAGTGCAGTGAGGGATAGATAAGAGTGGCTTCGTTGGTTTACCAGTAGGCAGAATTCGCATAATGCCCGTACGGTTCCCATTACTTCTTCATTGGATGAAATCTCGTCAGCATTCGTTTCGTCATCCATGGTACCAGCTAATATTGGCGCGCAGTTAACTGCCAATGTTGTAACCATTCCCCTGATCTCTTTCCCCTGCCATGTCCCACTATTTAATAAATCAAAGGTCCTGTGAAATAGTTGGAGTCCCGGATACCGTGGTACCGATGTGAAACGCTTATCGAATCGGTTTTTGAGATTTCGTGCTTTATGGTATTTGAGAAGCCAGTCAAATAGATCCTTTACTAATCCCAGGAGCAATTGATGTAATTCATCAGGTTGCCATAGACGGTACACATTGCAGAGAGGGTATTGCCAGAACTTGTTAGGGAATGATCGTACTCCAGATCCTATTAGTTCATCGATCGGTTCATGATCGAGATGTTCACTGTAGGTTTCTTGATCCCGCGGATTAACGATTGTTTGTTGACCTGAATCACCAATCGGCGCACCTTTAGGTATTTGACAAATAGGACCCGAACCGTATGAAACTCGAGCAATCATCACATGTTCTGGATAGTCACCAACCCATGCAGCCAGAAATGGAAAGCACCTTCTTCAAAAACCGTCGGCACAATCCCATTCCAAGCCCGGTCCACTGACATCGAGTTCTCGGAAGGCTGACAGAATTGTGAGGATTGCGTTGTGCCAGGCATCATCAGTGTTTTTGGAACCTTTTGGAGGACATGGTATGAATCCGACGAGGATCCAGGCACGCTTCCAGGGGCTCCGGCGGACATCTTTTCGTATATTACCGATCGTCATGTATAAGGACCAGGCCTGTTTATCACGAGAAAAATTTGTCAGATGCATTTTATCAGACGCAAAAATAACTGGTACAATCGTGGTGCCCTGAGGTAGGTGCTCCTGAGTATCCCACCACCAATCGCCAGTGTTCATTTCACTTTAAATGCGATGCCCCTCAGAATCTGCTAGTCGCAACGGTTCAAAATCCAAGTGAGTGGCGAGTGGGATATGAGCTAAAAGAAATTTGATGCGCGTGAATATATCTCGATAATACAATGTGCTGAATGTTTGTGAACAGTCTTCTTGCGAACTCTCTGCACCTGAACCGAAGTCTATGGATTCCATGAGTGCCCACAACTCAGCAGCTGATTGAAAAGACTCGATACGGAAGTCGTCAAGTCCATGTTTCAGGTGCTGGTCGATCCACGTTTTGGAGTTCTGACACAAGGATTGAGCTTGCTGAAAGTCATATGCACAATCGAATGGATGCCATGGGTTCAATTGATTCAGGTATAAACGATGTTTGTTGTATATCCCAGTAGCAACACCGTACGCCTGACCACCAGCCGCCTCCGCTCCCACGACATTGCTGTGATATTTAGATTTCATTGGGTCAGGCGTACAAGTTAGATCTGGCGTCTGAGGGTCTATAGATTCACTGTCGGAGAAATCTTCGGGTGGTGGCACTCCTGGTATAGAATCTACCGGCTCACCTTCGTATAGCATCATATATCCTGGGATTATTCAGGTGCACCTACTGACATTGAACCTAGCTGGTGCTGGACGGTTCCAGCCAACTGGAGGTATAGTTCTGTCCGGCAAAAGGCCTTCAGCCAGGGTAATGGGGTGAAACTGCTTGTAGTGAGCATCTGATCTGTTCTGGTGGGGTAATTTCTTGTTGCAGATAATACAAGTAATGCGATTTCGCCTCGATCGAGCCATGCTAGTAGAATAGATGGTGGTGGTGATTTTTCAGAGGGGTTCACACAATGGCCACAAGAGTTTCTCTCCCAGGAATTTCTTTGTAAGACTGGTCCAATTTGCGTTAGCGTATTAAATTTCAGCCGCACCACCACCACGGAAGTGCACCGGCTAGAAGTGCACCACCTTGAGTGCGGGGTATCAACCTCAACTTCTTTTCATTTTTCTCATCACTGTTTTTCTTTCTAGAATCACTACAACCGAGCTGCTTTCCCACCAAGAATGCTGTATAATTATGCCCTCCACCTTACTAGGCTTTTTGTACATATGCATATATCTCGTTCTGGCCCATATATAACAAACTTATCATATAAACTATGTATGCTATGTCACCGGAGCACCTCCAACAACCACCCGAATAACGCTTGGGCCTCGAATATCATACAATATGGAGGTAAGAATCATACCTTGCTGTTCACCATCATCAAGTTGATTGGTTCTTAGGATGGGTACCTTTCACCTGATCCCGTATGTTCGCCCATTCGTGGTGTACCGGTGATACTATTCTTGTGTGTAATGTTTGTATAAGGAATGCCATGGTAGAAATCGTTGTAATTATTGCATACACGGACCTCAAACAGGAAGCCGAGTGGTCATATTCATACAAAATATGTGTGAGATCTCATCACCACCACTGTCGCCATGCTGTCGCTGGCTTTTCCACGTTTTGCTTGTTCTCTTATACCAACAATGCGAAGGATACCCCCTTGGTGTGTGTCAATGAAACAAAGAAGTGTGTACCTTTGTGTTTTTCAGAACCCTATGGAACAAGGAATGGCATGAGATTCGAAGATGTGAGAAATATAATAAGCCCATCTTTCCGCTGCTTCCTGTCATTTGCTAATTGAATAAAGTATTCAGGGAGCCTTGAGAATATCATTCCAATTTTTATATCTGTGTTCCGAAATCTTTTTGTACAATGTCATCTTCAGGATCACCACCACAACATAGAGGAGGATCCGGAGATCGACAGCAGGATGTTCAAAAATTCAACAATTATCCGCAACAACAGCAAACGTACAGTTACCCTACGGACCAGAACCAAGGATCGCAGTATGCGATCACCCCCAATTACAGCGTCAATCCGAACATGGGTCAGGCTCCGGATGGCAGTAACAACTTATCGAACTCATGGCCTAACCCACAATATCATCCTCAAGAGCACCAACAGCAATTTCAAGGCGCGCCTCAGTATTCCCAACAGCAGAACGCCCAAGGCGCGCCGCCCTTCCCACCTCCACAGCCAAACACCCAAGGCGCGCCGCAGTAATTTGTTTCTCAGCCGAACTCCCAACGTGCCCCGCTGTACACCCAACAGCAGAACTCGCAAGGCGGGCCGCAGTAAGCCCAACAGCAAAACTCCCAAGGCGCACCGCCATACCCCCAACAGCAGAACTCTCAAGGCACGCCACTGTTCCTTCCTCCCCAGCCACACACACCAGGCACACCGCCTTACCCTCAACAGCAGAACTCCCAAGGCCCGCTGCTTTTCATTCATCCCCAGCCAAACACCCAAGGCGCGCCGCAGTACGTTCATCCCCAGCCTAACTCCCAGCAAACCCTGGGCACTCAGCAGTATCCTCATCCCCAGCTGAACTCCCAGCAACCTCAAGGCTTGCCAAATCCTCCCCATCGGCAGCCTGGATACAAGCATCACACCAAGGACCCTTATACAAGCTCAACTTATCCTCAACCAGAGAAGACACTTGGGCCGCAACTCATCAATCAGCCAATAACTCCTCCGCCACGATGGGATCGTCAGCGAAACTCCGGCGCGCCAACTCCTCCTCAACCATGCCCAAATCGCACTCCGCCGCCATTGGAAAGGCTTTCACCTGAACCACAACCTCCACGAAACACCACTAGAAAGCCGATTCCCCTACTACCGAAGCGGTTTGTAACGCCTCCTCCGGTTCAGAAAACTGATATGGCAAAGCTCGCTGTGCTGCCAACCCTTCCCAAAATTTCGTTCGATGAGTTTGAAAATACTGGGGATGTTTTTGGGACGACTGAGGAATTTCCCGTCCATGATGGCACCAGGCCACCCAGTTTTAGAACCGCAGATTTCACGGACAAAAACCTTGCCACTCGAATGGGTCAGACATCCACCGCATTCGACAAATGGAAAAAAACATTCGTCGCCGGTTTTGTCGAAAAAAAGCACAAAGAAATTATTCCCGGCTCGAACAGACTAAAACTGCAACGCCATGGAATACTGCACTGGGAGGCAGCTGTGGCCGACTGTATTGTGATTTATGATCAATGGATGCCATTGGCCCATTTCGATAATTCTGAGTGGACAAGACATCAGTGGGTCGATATGTTTTTGAAAAAGGTCACAAATGAGATCAGTGAAAAAAGGGTCAGGAATAAAAACAAAAAGAGATCGGCGACGAATGATAGAACGGAGCGCCCAGTAAAAAAGGCCAAGGTGAATCTCCCTATACTGGAGAACTCAAGCTTTACGGTAATGGTTAGTTGCATATCTCAGGATGACAGCACAACCGTCCAGAGGGAATTCTCAGCGTCATATACCGATGTCAAGCTTTGGGAGGAGCTCCTGACATTTATATCGAACAGCGGCGGTCCGAAAGTGTCTGAACAACCTTTCACTTTCACAGCACAGTTCAAGTGCATGTTGAGTGATGACGTTTTGGAAGATGAATATATGGGAAAGTACAAGAATGCACAAGTTATCCGGGCCGCGCTGTTTAATCAAATTTCGTATAATGCATCACTTTCAAATGCCTTTCAGCTCAAAAATGATGTGAAGGTTTTCCTGATCGAGTTGCACATGGCAGGAGAAGGTTCAGAGCACATGATTGGTTTGGTAATTACCCGTTAATCCCAACAAAGTCCAAAGAGCCACTAATAATTTTCAACTAGAACAATTCCAGTGCAGAAGATAAGAATATCGTGAACGATGCTGAGGCAGATAAATAGCAATCTGTAAGTGGATTACAATCTGTTAGTGGATTAGAGTGAATAAAACCGAAATCCATTTCAATTTTAATATAAATTATGCATCCACTTGCCAATGTAATCCTAACCGCATGTGTGCATTTTGTCAGGTGCCCCGGCGCCAGAGTCTGAGCCCATCGGAACAACTGACTACAGAGGTCATCCAAGAAATAATGAGAGAAGACGAACCCAAGACCAGAGAGGCCCAGGAGCAGATCACCTCTTTTGATGAAGTATCAAATGACGACATATCAGGATGGAGTACAGTACTGAACACAATCACCAATGCGTTTGGGCATGTGTGTTTAGAGGAAGCTCTGAAGGTTCTGGGTGCATTCCCGGTGCGCCAGTCAAAGACTGATAGAGTTCCTGGCCATAAATCTTTCATCCCCGGCCTGCCGGGAAAGTTTCTGGCGCATCAAATCTGGGCCATCTGGTTCATCGTCAGAAGATGGGTTTGGGATGCTGACATGCCTGGCGCGCTCCTGACAGATGAGATGGGCCTCGGAAAGACCCATACGTCTCTTGCTGCAGCCATGTTTTGCAAATTGCAGACTGAGAAAGTTGTTTTTGGTTAGCCTTTGTCGATTCTTTGGGGTCAAACTCTGGATGAATGGATTAATCAAGCGCAGAATGATTATCCAGCAGTCCCACCAGAGGAACGGGGTTGGTACCCATTAACAAAGAAGAATCCGGTACCGCGCCGGCTGTTGGAGATTAAAACGACACCGCCCTGTGGCAATCCATGCCAGGTATCGGCCCACGAACCAATCTTAATAGTCACCCTTCCTTGAATTTGCGAGACGTTTAAAAGTGTCATAAAAGACATGTCCTACAACACGGATTTCACTATAATCGATCTGTTGGACCCAAACCATTACAGCCTTACAAATGAAGATCTGAACACCTCTGCAGACGAGCTGGAACGAAGGTGGAACATCCATCTCATATCATACGATACCTTAATGGCACGAGCAAAACTGAATGGTCAGAGGGAACTCACCAAGTGTGCTTGGAGCTCCGCGATCTTTGACGAATCACACCGGTACAAAGGAGATGATTCCCAGGGATGGCGTGTTGCTGTAGAGGCCAAGATCGGATTTAAACTGCAGGTGACAGCGACACCAGCGTACCACACGCTCAATGACTGGGTCAATCAGACCATATGGCTGTTCTCTGGCGTGCCGATTCGACCGGAAGAGAAAACATCAATAGAGCTGCATGGTGCGGAAGCACTCCATGTTGCCGTTCGGAGTTTGACACAAGGCATCAGGTCTGACGACGATGAGGCTCAAAAGGCTGCATCCAAGCAGATTATAAGGATAGCCAAACTATGGACTATCCGGAGGTGGTCAGAGTCTAAACTAACCGATGGAGAACCGTTGGTAGAGATGCCTAAGGTGAAAGAACATATCGTCAACCTGACATGGACCACGGCAGAACAACAAACTCTACAGCAACTTGTGAACCGATATAAGTCTCAAGGTGAGGGAGGTGCCTACCAGGTGCACCGGTGGAGATTGGCCTGTTTCTCATTGGTCTTGGGGAATACGGAGGACAAGAATGTTTGGGGGGAGTGGATTCAGTGTTGGTCAGAGATCGATGACTTGAGTGAACCTCCATTATTCCGGTGGCTACGGGAGGACTTCATCCCGATTCTTGTACGTGAGCCGGCAGAATATCCACCTGCTGAGCTAGAAAAGCATCTCCCGGAAGCCGAAGAAATTGTGTCGTCCGACCCTCCTCCTCAGAAAGCGGTCCTATTTTGTCCTCTCCCTGGCCAAGTCCGACATCTTAAAAGGTCGATCCAGCAGTATTTTGGCAACTATGTCGAAATCTTCTGGATGTACGCTGAGATGGACTCACAAGAGCGGACCGCCATGCAACTGCGATTCCAAGATTCTCGCAACCCCTCAATATTCGTTACAACTCCAAAGGTCGGTCGCACAGGCCTTAATTTAACTGCAGCAAATCATGCCGTTATCACACAAAAGTTTTGGGTGTTAAATGAACAACGACAGGCATTCGCTCGAGTGGTACGATTAGGGCAAAACCGTGTAACGCACACATGGCTACGGAACACTGGGCCAGACGGTTATGATGATCAGGTCAGTGAGCTTCACTGGAGATCTGGAGTTGCAGAAATGAGGGTCTTGCATGGGTTGATGAATCGCCCCGATATAACCATCGATATGATATACCGGATGGTCAAGGTATGTGAGAGGCACACCGAACGGCTTACCCAGGGACGATGAGATGGTGATAATTTGGAGGTCAGGAAAAACTTTGGAATTCTCATGTAGGTATATCCCTGTTATTTTTTATAGTCTCACTAACTTATTCATTCGGGGAGGTATGGCACTTTTTTTCTGTTGCAATGATGGTCATTTTTATAGAGGCACTTGTGGAAGTTTCTGAAGTTCATGGTTGTTTTGTAGACGTACTTGGGGGCAGAAGTTTCCGGAGTTCAGGGTTGATTTATAGATCCACTTGTAGCGGAAGTTTCTGGAGTTCACGGTTGTTTTATTTTAAGATCTTATTGTTTGTCAAAATGTTTAGTGTTCACGGGATTTTTGTAGCAGTCCACATGAGACGGAATTCAATCGCCAATGGTATTGTCAATTGTATCGAAAGATTCAACCTTGATCCTGAATATTCGACTCTACATTGTATCGGAAGAATCAACCTTGATCCTGAATATTCGACTCTACATTGTCAATTGTATCGGAAAATTCAACCTGGATCCTGAATATTTGACTCTATATTGTCGATAATACATCAGGAAAATGCAATTTCCTCCCTGGCCTGGCACCCACCTTCCGGGATCCTCCTTGGGGCTCGGGAGGCTCACAAACCCTCGCGTATCATTTTACTATGCTCCGACGCGCTCCATGCAGCTCCCGGTGCACCTGTGAACATTCCAGGAGCATCTCACAGCATTGCTACCACTTCCTGGGAGGTCCACAAACTCGCTCCTTCATCAGCAACATGTAAAATGCTCCCGGAGCGTTGGTGCAATCTCCGGGAGCCTCCGGGAGGAATGGTATAGTTTCGGACCCTCTTGGAGCTCTAGCCAAGTTCTTTTGAAATCTTGACCGTTTTGTTCCTATTTCACAAGGTTTCGGCGCACCTGACCTCTTAGTTTCGGCGCTCCGAAACTGCTGCAAGGATGCTCGACGCATCTGAGATCGTGAGATCATCATCGCTCCTGAGATCCCCGGCGCCGGAGATGCTCGGCGCTCCTGAGACGCTCGAAACTTATGAGATCCAATGCGCTCCCGAAATGCTCGGCGCTCGTGAGATGCTCGGCGCTCCCGACATGCTCAGCCCTCGGCGCTCCTAAATTCACGTTTGTACAGGCCTTGAATGAGGGTGGAATCTTGATTCTATTGATATCTACAATATATACAGGGTTGGATACAAGGGAGATGAGAGACGACTTTCAAGCGGGCTTAGAGAGAGATGACGAGATGACTCTCGAGCATGGATCTCAAGCGAGGTTGGAGATATATATCTGCAGCGAGCTGAAAGAGAGATGGATTTCGAGCGGGCTTGGAGAGAGATTGAGGCTTCCGAGCACGATTAATTGTGTGAGAGACGGTCGCTGAACCTGGTTGCTGAAAGCAAGGACAGAACAGAACGCGAGTAATTGGTGCAAGATCTGGCTTGGAATATGTTAACCTACGATCGGGAAGCCAAGTAGAGGAATTAACTAGGGTAGAGAGATGAGGCTGCATATACGGTGCTCGGCAGCAAGGGAGTGTCGGTAGCTGCAGCCGGCTGCAGAGGGCGAGGGCTAGGAGGGCGAGAGCTAGACGGAGTGCGAGAGATGGTGGACAAGCGGGCTTGGAGAGCGATGACGAGTTGACGCGCAGGCATGGAGATGGACGAGATAGATCTCAAGCGGGCTTGGAGCGAGTTTAAAGAGAGATTGATGCTGCGGAGCACGAGAAACTGTGAGAGAGACGGTCGCTGAAGTGGGTTGTTGAAAGCGAGGCATGACAGAACGCGAGTAATTGGTGCGAGATCTGGCTTGGAATATGTTATCCCACGATCGGGAAGCCAAGCGGAGGACTTAACTAGGGTAGAGAGAAGAGGCTGCACGTACGGTGCTCGGCAGCAAGGGAGAGTCGGTAGCTGCAGCCGGCTGCTGAGGGCGAGGTCCAGAAGGGCGAGAGCCAGACGGAGTGCGAGTGTAATTGGTGCAAGACCGTAGAGAACGAGGCCAGGAGAGCGAGGGCCAGACGGAGTGCGAGTGTAATTGGTGCAAGACCTGTGGTTTGAGAGATGTTATCCCACGATCACAAAGCCGAGTGGAGGACTTAACATTGATAAGAGAGGAGTCGGTCTCTGAAGCCTGCTGCAGAGATGAGTACCACGGTGTAAGAGAGTGATCGATCGAGTGAGGACAAATGACAGCTGGCTCATGATGTTAACTGACTGTTGACTGGCGATGCGCAGGGGAGGAGATTATCTCTGGTAATGCTGGATGTGACTAGAAGGAAAGAGAGAGAATTTGGATGAGAATTTGAGAGCTGCAGAGACCAGAGACGGACGAAAGCTCTGGGAGCTTGGATTCGTGCGCGAAAAACTAGGTCCCGATTCGGTATGTTGCACCCGTCAACTCGTATAATCTGCTTGGCATGCCGTATCTCCTAACCCAAACTCGCAGGTCGAATCCAAATCAGAGGTGCAATTTCGGCCAACCAAGCCTTATATGGCTTAGCCCATTGACTATCAAACAAATTAGACGAGAATACGAGTGCAACTTACCGAATCAAGTCCTAGTTTCTCGCTTACGAATCCGAACTCTCAGAGGGCTTTCGTCCATCTCTGTCTCTCTGCAGCTCTCAAACTCTCATTCATCTTCTCTCTCTTTCCTTCTCGTCCTCTCTCTCAACCTCGTCTCATCCAGGTTTTCTAGAGTTAAGTTCCCACCCCTGACCATCGCCAGTCATCAGGCGGTTAACATCATGAGCCAGCTGTCATTTGTCCTCACTCGATCGATCACTCTCGTACACCGTGGTACTCATCTCTGCAGCCAGCTTCAGAGACCGACTCCTCTCTTATCAATGTTAAGTCCTCCACTCAGCTTTGCGATCGTGGGATAACCTCTCAAGCCACAGGTCTTCCACCAATTACACTCGCACTCCGTCTGGCCCTCGCTCTCCTGGCCTCGTTCTCTACGTGCGGCTGCAGCTACAGACTCTCTCCCTCCCATGCGAGCACCGTATGCGCAGTCGAGCACCGTGCGTGCAGCCTCTCCTCTCTACCCAAGTCAAGTCCTCCACTTGGCTTCGTGATCGTTCGTTAACATCTTCCAAGCCAGATCTCGCACCAATTACTCGCGTTCTGTCTTGCCCTCACTTTCAGCAACCGCTTCAGAGACCGTCTCTCTCACAATTACTCGTGCTCGGCAGCCTTAATCCCGTTCTATATCCATCATGTCCATCTCTCTCCAATCCTACCGGTGATCCGTGTTAATCTCTCCGAGCCCGCTGGAGATCCATCTCGTCATCTCTCTCCAAGCCCGCTGGAGATCCGTCATCTCTCTCCAAGCCCGCTGGAGATCCATCTCGTCATCTCTCTCCAATCCCACTGGAGATCTATATCGTCATCTCTCTCCAAGCCCGTCTTATGTCCCCCTTTGTATTAGTCCAAGTGTGTTTATAGTGTAGATAGTTGGATATCAATAGAAACTACAATTTCAAGCACCTATGTTCCCATACTAGTGCTACTCCAGCATGTTGGTGGTTGCGCTCGAGCACAAACAAGTTTTTCATGAACTCCAGAATCATATACCAGTGCTCCCGGAGGCTCCCAAACCTTACACCGGTGTTCCTGGAGGCTACAGAACCATGCACTGGCGCTCCCGGAGGTTCCAGAACCTTACACCGGTGCTCCCGGACGCTCCATAATCTTGCACCGGTGCTCCCGGAAGCTCCAGAACCTTGCACCGGTGCTCCGGGAGGCTTCCGGAGGCTCTGCAGAGTGCGTCATTCAAAATCAACCTCCGCAACCTCTGGAGGGTCCCGGGGCTTCCGGGACCGGATGATTGACTTTGCTGATGTATCGGAAGATTCAACCTCGCCAATAAGAGAGTCTTGATGATAATTTGCCCACCAGCTCGGACACAAAGGGTGTCTCGTATACCAGAACTAATTAGAAATGCGCGGTGCATCTACCCTGACTAACCACCTTAAAAGTTGACCAGCGTGATACAGGTGTTGCCGTCAATTCTCTGATTGGAGAATCCGCAGATGATCTCATTCCCAGCTCATGAATCTCTCTCAGAACATCTCACACAGTTCATGCATTTCTCACCGGAGTATTTCACTGGATCAGTTATATATGAAGATCAAGATAATGGCGGTTTGAATGTAGAGTTAGTATATTCTAGGTTTAGCTCTAGCATTTTGAACCGTGTTCTTGCGTCTTTAATCTATTTTTGACTCTCTCGTGTTGTATGCTGCAAGCATTGATTGTCTCAAGGTATCCATTCACCCAACCATATGTTGTCTGCGATCAGGGCACCGGCAAAATCCACACCACTCACATATTTTCATGAGCACCTGAGTAAATTTTGAGACCTTCTCGGTGCGCCTGAACATGAATGATTATGAGCTAATAAATTTGATTTCCCAATGAGGAAACGGTTCCTTCATAACTTTGTCACTATGTTTGATTCTGAACTTAATATGTATTAGTCGTAGCGAACATTTAAAACTTATACTGAATTTAGACTCAACTCCGTATGTTCGGTCCACCGAGTGATTGACGTGGTACTACTCTAGCAAGCGACACATGAGCTGAGTATGATTGAGCTGAGTACGAGGTACTCGGATGAGAGAGATTCATGAGTTGGTTGAGGGGGAGAAAGTCTGAGGATTTCCCGGCGCACCGGTCATCAATTGACGGCAACACCCGTCGCTTGTCAACTTTTAAGGTTATGTGTTGCTCACCTGCTAATTTCTTATACTTCCCCCATCTTAATTAATTAAAGTTCATGAACGACATCATACACCAAAATTTTTGAACATAGGCTTTATTGACTTTGCACAAATAGCATTATTAGATTGACCAGGCAATTGACGCAGCAGACGCTGCATAATGTATCAAGAGTCAAGTGTCAGTCTAAAAGAAATCGTGTGGAATAATAGTTATAGTGATTGGAGAGAGCACACATGACCTGACTTATCGTTGCCATCTTGGCATTGTAGGGCCAAACACCTTTGTTTCCTCCCCTCTAGATTTTCTTCTAGGGCAACAACTCTCTCTCGTCCTATCTGAAATATCTTCAACTGCTTATATATGCTCTCTCATCATTCCGTATCCTGAGTGCAATGCTATATACCCGACAATTGCCACCGCTAGATGGGGTCTTGTGGGAGGAGTTTCAGAACTTGAGGTCATTCCCATGAGATCGTGTTTGCCCCTGTCTGACCTTATCACCAACCACACAGACCACAACAGCATACTATATTCAAGAAAACTGCGAGTCCTTCCGAAGAATCTCTCTCCATTCCGCGTCGAATTACACACGGAATGATATCCAAAGATAATAGCTGCTACTTTGGCAGATTTAACGTTGATCCTGAATCTTATCCACTATGACTTGTGACGGCGCATCAACTCACTCTACTGGTACACCGCACCAGACATCGCCAACAACTTTCCCGGCGTGTCCTCTAATGCACAATCATTGCACACACCTCACCACTTTTATCGCTAGTTTTACGGCTGATGTACTATGGGAAGTCTTGAGATGGCACGCCCGTGCAAGTTGTAATGTAAGGTCTTGTCTGAACTGCTTTTCAAAATGCTTTTCAAAATTCGGTAGCGTGCATACTTCAGCGGTCTGTTGATGGTATCCAAAACTTGTATATGTCTGGCAATGAGCCATTCGGATGTGCTAATGGTTTGCGTAGTTAGCTTGCAAACCGGTCTCCTGCCGGCACGCCTGGAAGTTGGTATACAGTTGTCAGTTATGCTTCACCCTAGCCTCCTCAACAGTCTATCAGTTACGGGGGCATTCGTATGTGCTGATGGTTGTGTAGTTAGCTTGCAAATCGCTCTGCCAGCGGCACGCCTGGAAGTTGGTATACCGTTGTAAAGATATGCTTCACCCTAGCCTCCTCAACCGGCTGTCAGGTACGGGGCATTCGTAAGTGCTCATGGTCTGTGCAGGTTGCTTGCAAACTGCTCTCCTGCCGGTGCGCCTGGAAGTTCGTATACAGTTGTAAGTGATACTTCACCCTAGCGCCTCCTCAACCGTCTATCAGGTACGAGCGGGCATTCGTGTTTGCTCCTGGTATGTGCTGGCTGCTTGCATACAGGTCTCCTGCCTGAGTGCCTGGAAGTTGGTATAGGCCGTAAGTTCTGCTTCACCCTAGCTTCCTTCACAGTCTGCAACAAACTAATTTTAGTGTTAGGGTCTCTAACGGTCAGTTCAAGTTATCCACGAATTTCGTCCGTCCGGCGTGCCGGGCAGCAGCTACAGTTGTATAAATATCGAACAAGTTCAAACCACTCTCAATTAACAATCAAGTTTCAGGTTCACCACGAGTTGATCTACACCATCTCTACACCATCCAGCCATTCATTGTTTTTTTCCACTTCCCGCTTTCTATATCACTTTCTGTTATTTGTCAGTTAAATGGAACACTCCGAACAAGCATCCTGAGCCATTATTCGCAAAAGAATCAGGAGGTGTACCTTGAACAGGCAGCAGCCAGGGCAAAGCAGATGGCGGAGTACCCGGAACAGTTTGAAGAAGTTTGTCCATTTTTCACTCCCTTTTATCTAAATATTCATTAAGAGGATAATTATTGATATGGTTTCTTAATTGTATGCAGGAGGATTATCCCGGAGATGATGAGCATCACAATGAATATCTCGACCCCGACCTTACACACTCAGATGATTCTTCTGACGGTGAAGATGATTTTGACAAGCCTGAGCCACCGGTCCACCGGAGCCAGGGCGTACCGCATAAAACCGTTGTTCCAGCACAGAAGAAAAGGAGCCGAGCAGATACTACAGTTTTACCCCGACTAGGACTTCGCTCAACATCTGCTGTACCGAAACCTCCGACGAAGCGTACCAAGTCCAACACAAATCTGCGGGTGTCTCTACAGCCTGGTACTACAAGTGAATCAGTACCAGTTGTTGCCACCACAAGAACAAAAGACCAAAGCGTTCCAGAAAACAACAAGAAAACGTTCGAGCTGGCGAAAGACTTCCTTGCCACTCTTCTCTTTACCAAAAACCCATGGCCGTTAACGAAGGAAGAAAAATATGAGCTTATCGCAGAGAGCTGGAAGCTATCAATTGAGGCTGAGGATTGTCAGAGGCGGGTCGCCGGTGCACCGGAAAACAGTCCATCGGTATGTCAGCAGACTGGTGGCCCCTCAAAAGACATAGATTTTCAGACTCGAGAGGCTGTAAGTTTCGTCTGCCGCACGAGGAATGGTGATTTGTATTAACAACATATATAGCTGTATAGCAAAATTAGTAGCTTGCGTGGGCGACTGGCTGAGGCTGCTCGGCGCACCGTTGTGGGAAGCTACCGCCTTGATATTCGCTCGCAAGAAGACCTAAAATACCAAATCGCGCATCTGCTAGCTGAAGACTCATACATGATGAAAATTGTCGGTGATAAAAAAGCCTGGTTTACCAGGTTTGAGATCTTAGATCTCATATATCATATCTTCTTCTTTACGGTGAACAGCTTAGGACGGCTCCCACATACAGCTAAATACTTCGATCCGGTATCTCCATGGACGTTAGCAATTGGGCGGCCGCCATCCACTGTGCCCTATCAGACTATGAGCAGGGCACAAAAGTCACCACAAACTTTACCCAGGATGATTATCAAAGTAATTATTATCTTTTTCATATCCATTTCATCTGCACCGATCTCTTTTGGGCGCGCCTGGTTTGCCGTTTCAAGCTTCTCCCTATTTGATTAGACTCTGGTTACGCTTATTTATACACATGGGTACCTGAATGACTAACCAAATTTCGATTGCAGACGTTACTCTGAGAGCCTATAATCATTGGCGTTCCATCCATCCGACCAGGCAAAATGCAATCATCAATAAGTGCAGAGAACGCATCACTCATCTATGTAAAGAGGATGCCAATGAAATAGTAGCTTTCCTTGGAGCGGACGAAATGGGTGACGGCGTTGGTGATATTGATAATATGTTTGATTGATCGAGTTGGACAGGTGTTAGTTGCTGTGCTTTATGTTCCTCACACTCTCTTTTGCTTCAATCATTATGTTATTTTCCTTGCCATGCTTTCTAAGTTGCTCTCTATTTTAATGCCTATTTCCGTATCATTATTTCAAACTGTTTCATTTTGAATATGAATAGATATAACAATGCGCAGTCATTCGAACATAAAGTAATCAAAGAGATGAATCACCCAAGAATGGGGAAAATATACAGAATATTTATCCGAATGATTCCACATCATCCAATGCTCCGGGAGACTCCTAGATCTCGTACCGGCCGCTCCCGGAGGCTTCAGAACCTTACACCGGCGCTCCCGGAGGCTCCAGAATCGTGTACTGGCGCTCCCGGAGGCACCAGAACCTTGCACCGGCGCTTCCGGAGGCTCCAGAACCTTACACCGGCGCTCCCGGAGGCTCCAGAACCTTGCAACGGCGCTCCTGGAGGCTCCCGAACCTTACATCGGCGCTCCCGGAGGCTCCAGAACCTTATACCGGCGCTCCCAGATGCTCCAGAACCTTGCACCGGCGCTCCCAGAGGCTCCCGAACCTTGCACCGGTGCTCCCGGAAGCTCCAGAACCTTTCACCAGCGCTCCCGGAGGCTCCCGGAGGCTCCAGGAGAGCCCTCCCATTCTCCAGGCGCCTCCGAAACCTGGCACTTACTCCGAACTGCTCCGAACTGCTCGGCAACTCCGGGAGCCTCCGGGAGCCTTCCGGAGCAAGAATTACATTTTGCTGATGTAGTTAGTGAGCAAGAACGAATGATATCCTACCACCGAGGGATCCATGGGAAGAACGCGCCGCGCATCATCCAAAGGGCGATCAACCGGGAACCCGATGTATTCCAGGCTGCAACAGATCAAATTGTATTGGGGATGGTTGCTATGAGGGTTGCGGTAATTAGGGCTGAAGAAACACTTGGAGAAGCCTCGTACTTTATGAACGAGTGGAGAAAGAGGGAAGATGAAATGAGGAAGCCAACAAGGAAAGAGTAAATGTTCAGGGGATATCTTGGGTTTTTTTTTTGAATTTTCTTTTGGGTTTTCTTTTGGATTTTCTTTTGGATTTTCTTTTGGGCTTTCTTTTGAACTTTCTTTTGGGCTTTCTTTGGAACTTTCTTTTGGGCTTTCTCTTGAGTTTCCTTTTATGTGACGGGATATTGGTAAAGGAGATAAGTGTGCTTCGCACCAAGGGCCAGGGAGGAGTTGTGGTGGGACAGTCCGTCCCCACCATTACCGGCACTAGTGAGTTCGGAGATGTCAGAGGTGTGGTAGTACTAAGGGGTATATATGTACAGGAGTGCCGGTAGATAGATACAATCAAGCGTTTTCTGCACTCCAAACCGAGCTTTTTTATCTTCCCAAATGTGTGTTTGAACGTTTGAATTCGCGGATCCACTACCGTAGGGGATTCTCCTTCTTTATCTGACCGGGCAACCTTTGTCACTCCCATTCCCTTCCCACGCTCCTTGAGCCGCAACCGTCTTCTTTGATTGATTTCTCTGAAATGCTTTTGAAGAGCGATGAGAAGGAGGTCACTGGGAATCTCACCCTCGACACAGCCTTCAAATCGCTACACATCGGGCTTGATGGCATGAAAGATACCGATTGTCTGATTATAATCCAAAGACAATCAAAATGATAGAGGATCATGAAATGGAGGACCGTGGTTGTTGTGAACTCAGCGGGCATTGGTTCGCAGGTGGTTATCGTGCTAGAGCTCTAGACACTAGCATAGATTGAAGTATTTGTCAGAAAGCGAAGAAAGAGGTATAATGACCTTGAGTTTTTTGAGGGTGGAAAGGCATAATTAACCTGCTCAGTGAGGAGATCAAGACTTAACAATATACCCCGTGAAAAACTATTCATTTTGTCCAGAATTTTGTAGTAATTTCACATGCTGAGCGAACCTCCTGACCTATGTACGAAGCAGTTCTGGATCAAGTACAGATTCTACTTTGACCGGGTAAGACCGGAGCGATGTTCCCGGTGTTACACTGCCCTTGACATACTCGACTTCATAGATTGTTCCATACTTGTAGCCATCTACATCATCAGCAAGCACATTCTGCCCGCTGGCTGACGCGAGCTTGGATGAAGATGAAATCGGGTTAGTAGTGAGTCAATAAGGTTCAATTAAAGATAAATGAGATGCATTGTGAAGATACCATCGACTCGGTAACTCAAGCTGAATGGCCGGCAGGATGAAAACCTTTGAGACCTTGAATGGTCCAAGAAGCTTTACATCCAATTTCTGAGATGGCATTCCAGTTTTGGGGTTCTTTCCAATTAGAATACCTAGATCACCAACCGATATCTGTGGTGGTTCCTTTGCACATCTGTCATCATGCGTCCCCATTGTCTTCTGTTCATCTTCCAAGCTGCTATCGCAAAGTGTCTGCATGCTGGTCTTCGAATAAACGCAGTTGCTGGATTCCAGATGCTGTGCTTCTACTTGGATGGGCTAATTCATTCTAGGATGGAACCCAAAGTTGGGAAAGAATGGTGACATTGAGGCAGTGGTGGTGAGAGAGTAATTATTAGTATTCTTTGCCATCAACAATATCTTAGGCCAATTATCCTGCTTGTAATTGTACTAATTCTGCAGATAGAATTTCAACGTTAGGTTTACTCTTTCCACTTGGCCCTCTATTTGAGGGTAAACTGGTAAAGACATCGTTCTTCAAATGTCAAGAGCTTCTACCAATGAGGACCAAAACATTTGTTTGTTTGATATCATATTGCATTCGGCCGCTTGTGTCCATGGCATAATCCTAATCATAAATACTTCCACAGTTGCAACCAAGGCCGGGCACAAGGCCTCAGCCCTCCAGCCTGCTCTACGTCCAAGTGGTACTTCCCAATCTCCTTCCCCTCAGTCCACCTACGTTATCATTCAAACTTTTCACCCTCTTCCGCCCCGCACCCCATCTTGTCCCGTATTCTTTGTCACTACTTCCACTGTCCTCCACCACTTCTTCCTCAACCCACTCCCACACCCCCAAAACTTTTCCAATGGCTGAAATGTTCAGAAACTCTAACACGAACTCTACGGCTTCTTCTGTATCAAACACTTGAGACCTTGGCACCTTCGTCCTTCCATCCTTCAACTTGCACTTCACATTCAACTTCTCCCAAAGATCATTCTGCTGCACTTCCATTTTTTGCTCCACTTTAACAGATGGTCTCTCGTTTACTTCACATACTGACACCACCAGCATTCCTGGCTCTCCTTCTTCTTGATCCATTCTAGATAAACTGCCATAAGTACATGCCCTACTTGAAGCTGTGAATACCTTTAAACAGTTGGCTTCCTTGCTCGGCTGACTTCATCCACCATTTTTCCATCTCGATATGGATTCTGTAGACTGCCTTCTTGTTGACCTTTACCTTCCACCACTGTTTCGTCTCTGACCACTTTACTTCCGAGACCCTCGTCCATATCTCTGCAAATAACATTCCTTTGTGCTTTTCTGCAATTGCCTTAATCTCTTGATCCTCACCCAGCGCTCTGGCCTTTGCTTTTTTGTCTGCCATCCTGTTTTGTTCAACCCCCTCATAACACGGCACCTATCTATACAAAACTCAGACGCCCTATGCGTAGAGTTTGTTGGTGTTTTCGACCGACATGATGGCGATGCTCTGTCCTGGCCCAGGTTGTGTATGCTGAACCCTTTTTTTCGCTATAGCGGAATTGGAAATGATTGTGACTGTTACGAATTCCTCGTGCTGTGACATGACAGCTGCTGTTCCTACTGCTGCTGAGATAGCATACCATTCTGTATCAAATACTTCTTTCTCTTTCCCAAGGTGGTATCTCTCACTCTGCCATTATTCCTCTTCCTCTTCCCTCCAAACCACCACACATCTGACTCTTCCAAACTCCACCCTTGATTTGTCAGTCCAATAGATTAGCCCATCAAAAGTAACCTGTGTTTCGTTAAGAGCTTGTGTTCTTTCAGATATTATCACTTTCGCCTCAACCTTTACTTCATATTCAAGTATGCTGTTTTGTTCCACCTTTCCTTTCACACCAAGGCATTTTCTCAATCTTTTTGCCAATTCTATCATCCCTTCCATAATACATCCCCCTGGGAGACTGTCCGGCATTTTGATTAGTGATTGTGCGTATCCTCTTTGTCTGTTATTGAGTAGCGATTTCACTTGTCTGAACCCGGCCTCCTTGATGAGGAGGACTATTGGTGTTGTCCTGAACATTCCTGTTGTGCGGCCAGCTGACTGATTCACCAGCTTTTGCAGGTCCTGTTCCCTTCCGATTTGGATATCCCACCACAGTGTCACGGTTGTGTTGAGTGACGATCGATGGTGGAGTGATGATCGGTGAATAATATAGAAGATTAAGCACGACGAAGATGAAATCAGGTTTCGAATGGAGGCTAAAAGCACGACGAGAATGAAATCAGGTTTCGAATGGAGGCTGAAGCATGACGAGCATGAAATCAGGTTTCGAATCAGGTTTTACGAGAAACGACGGAATCGAACGAAAGCGGTGTACAACGAAAGCAGGAGTTCGGATGTATTATGGAACGAGTGAATCACTGTATATAAACCAGGCGTTCGGCGGAGGATAAGTTTCTTTCTTCACTCGTTCTCTTGTCTATAAAGCAATCAATTAGCTTCGGCTTTCAATTCTTTCACACTCGGTGATTCTGGATCGAGTCTCTTGCGTACAGTCTTTGTTCCTTTAGCTACAGGCTATTTTCAACTCTTGAATCCTTCCGGCTCTTGGATTGTATAACCCCTAGAACCCTGAACCCTGAACCCTCGACACCCAGCCCTGAACCCTTGACAGCAGAACGAGTCTAAAATCGATTCTACCGGTTATATTCTCAGTTTTAGTCCTAGTTTATGTGCCGCTATCCTCACCAAAGCGGTTGTTACTTTTGTCACAGACCTTGTAACACCCGCTGCACCGTGTTTCGATCCGTCGGCAATTTCAATAATCGACTGATCGTGCACAGTTTAGCTAGTGTCGATGAAATCCTCCAAGAAACCGAAGAATCTAAGACCTCGATCCCTTCCGTTAGCAGCATTCTTACATCATCAGAAAGATGTCAGGCGAATCCTCAGGAATGGCCCGCGATGTAACCCTGACAACGGCGATTCAGGAGGAGTTGGAAAACGTAATGCAGGCGGACACGGAGGCGATGAACGAAGAACAACTCCGAAGTTACACCCAAGATGTCAAAAGGTGTTGAACGCCCTAGCCAGGTTACCAACAACCAGCAGGATGAACGAATTGATGAAGGAACGGCAATCTGTGAAAGATGCGGAAGCACGAATATCGGAATTACCGGAGGAAAGAGAAAACTGGAAAAGGGAAGCGACCCTAGCAACACAGAGACTGGCAGCAGCAGAAGGAACAGTTCCCGAATGCAGTCATGGGGACTTAGTGGAAAAAGTCCGGAACCTGGAACACCAACTGGAAAAATGGCATCCAGACCTGGCGGAACTGAAACAAGACCTGGAAGACGCCCAGGCACAGATGGAGAAATTCAGATCGTTGGCAGAAGAAAATCGGGAACAGGTAACCTGGATCTTGAGGCTAACGGAAGGAAGGATGGGAGTGGAAAGAGAAGAGAGGGAACCAGAAGCAAAAGGCAACGAAATTGCCCGTTTTTCAGGAACAGACAGGAAGGAACTTAGGGGATGGAAGGTGCAGTTGGCTTTGAAGATAGCAGGAAAACCCAGAACGTTCAATACCGAACAGAAGAAGCTAAGGTACGCGATGGGACGTCTCGAGGGAGTAGCCATGGCACAGCTTATGCCATACTGTGAAGAAGTTTTGGGGGAAGTAAAACTCGATTCCTTAAAAGATCTGCTTGACCTGTTGGACTTACCTTTCGGAGTCCAAGACAAAGCGGCAATGGCCAAAAGGGAACTATTGAAACTCAAACAACGAGACCGCGAATTCTCCCAGTACTACGCGGAATTCAAAAGATACATAGCGGACGTTAAGTGGAACACGGAAGCCCAGCTAGATGCATTACGAAATGGGCTGTCAAACGAACTCAAAGACTCCCTACAATACACCGAGTACCCAGAAAACCTGGTCGAATTCGTCAAGCCGTGTTCAAAAAGAGACTCTCAGCTGAGGGCCCGGGCCGCGGAAATGAAGTCAGGAAGGTGGGAAGGAGGATACAAGAAGTCGGACCCAACAACCAATACCACACCCGCCTCGGAGACTGCACCTGCGGGAACAGTAGCAGGATATTTTGTCCCCGCCCCAATGGACCTCTCAGCAGTCAAAGGCGAGAAGATCACAGCAGAAGAGAGAAAGAGACGAAGGGAAGGAGGACAATGTATGTACTGTGGGGACTCAAGGTACTTCGCAGCAAGTTGCCTGAGAAAATTGAAAGCAGCATCAGGACAGGTGGAAGTAACACCATTTAAGAAAGCAGGAAATGAAATGGACGCAGATTCGGGAGCAGGGAAAGGAAAGGAAGTCGAGTCGGGAAAACTTTAAACCAGTGCAATAAGGATGGCCATTGCGCTGGGCACGAATCTCCTTTGTCTACAGTTGTTAAGTCGTGTTTTGAAATTTCGCAGTTTTCAATCAGTAGTGCAGAAATTAAGGAGTCTTCAATGGAAAGCAAACATCTTGTTGTAAAATGTTCGCTGAAAATCGGAGACAGGTTAATCGATACACACACTCTAATTGACTGCGGAGCCACGGGAATAGCATTTGTGGATAAAGATTTTGTTCGCCATCATCAGTTAGAAGAGAAGAAATTACGAGAATCAAAAGAGTTAGAGGTTATCGATGGACGACCCATCGAATCAGGAACCATTACGACCATGGCCAAGTTAAATATAGGAATAAGATCACATCAGGAGCAACTACCAGCATTCATAACAAAGTTAGGGCATTATCCGATCGTACTAGGATTGCCATGGTTACATCTTCACGACGTAACAGTTAAATTCCAAGCCTGAAGGATCGGTTTCGAAAGCAGCTACTGCCAACAACACTACCAACACCATTCAAGCGTATGGGTGTGGGGCAATCATATGGAAACACCGGATCAGGAGACACCCAGGCTAGACATCTGCACAGTAGCCGCCTCACCCTTTATGAGAAGAATTAAGAAGGAGAGACTCAAAGTTTATGCCGTCACGTTGTACGAAATCAATAAAGCCTTGGGAATGAAAGACCTACAAGACAAACCTCTCGAAGAAGTCATTCCCAAGGAATACAACGAATTTCTACCGCTATTCAGCAAAGTAATCGCAGAAACCTTACCTCCGCATCGACCTTACGATCATAAGATTAAACTACAGGATGAATTCACACCTCCATCTGGACCTATCTACAGTCTCTCACGAGAAGAATTGAGAGTACTAAAAGAATGGATAGAAAAGAACTTGTCCAAGGGATTCATTCGGTCATCGTGATCACCATGCGGAGCCCCGGTACTGTTCGCTCCTGATCCAGGAGGCGGCCTGAGACTCTGCGTCGACTACCGAGGCCTGAACGAGGGAACAATAAAAAACCGGTATCCCCTACCATTGATCCAAGAAACCTTGCTAAGACTCTCCAAAGCCCGTTACTACACCAAGTTAGACGTCCGCAACGCGAATAACATGATTAGAATCGCAGAAGGGGACTAATGGAAAACGGCTTTCAGGACCCGCTATGGACTTTTCGAATCACTGGTTGTGCCCTTCGGACTTACCAACGCACCAGCATCCTTCCAAGAATTCATCAACGATACATTACGATCTTTCCTGGATATCTTCTGCACAGCCTTTTTGGACGATATCCTTATCTACAGCGATAACCTGAAGGAGCACAAGGAACACGTCAGAGCAGTCATGACCGCACTCAAGGAAGCTGGTGTCTACCTAAAAGCAGAAAAATGCGAGTTCCATAAGGAAGAAGTCAAATACCTAGCGCTAATTGTCGGAGTAAACGGAATCAAAATGGATCCGGAGAAAGTCTATGCAGTTGCAAATTTGGAAGCACCGGGAAAACTTACAGAAGTCCAAGCCTTTTTAATCTTCGCCAATTTCTACCGATGATTCATACGGAATTACAGTAGGGTGGTACAATCGCTAACAAAACTCACGAAAAAGCTAATACCCTTTCACTGGGGACCCGATCAGAAAAGAGCATTCGCCGAACTCAAGTTAGCTTTTACCACGGCACCAGTGTTAGCCCACTTCGACTACGAAAACGAGATAGTCCTAGAAACCGACGCTTCGAGTTATATATCAGCAGGAGTCCTTTCTCAGTACGATGATCATGGAATATTACACCCAGTGGCCTTCTTTTCCAAAAAACATTCGCCCACCGAAGAACATTACGAAATTTACGATCAAGAATCAGGTGCGATGGTTAACAGTTTGGAACAATGGAGGCCTGAGTGCGAAGGTTCAGCACACCCGATCAAGATTCTCACAGATCACAAGAACCTGGAGAACTTCATGACTTCGAAGCTGTTGAACCGGAGGCAAACACGGTGGTCCGAATTTCTCTCCCGTTTTAAGTTCAAAATCATTTATCGCCCAGGCAAACAAGGACAGAAGCCCGATGCACATACAAGAATGCCAGGAGACGTTCCTCCGAAGGGGGGGGCAGAAAAAACCCAGCAAATCGTGCTAAAAACAGAAAATCTCGACCAGGAGCTACGCAAAACTCTGATAGTGGCGTTGGCAGAGACGGTCAACCTGGACAACGATTCAACAAGCGCCGAAGAACTATGGAATTGGGTAAAAAGGGTGTATCAGCAATGCGCGTACGACAGCAACGAAGGGCTATATATGCATAAGGAACAACCGTTGGAAATTTCTGAAACACAAATCCAACCAACAGACGATGACAAACTCAAATGCATTCAGGAATGCCATGACTCTCCGGTCGCGGGACATCCAGGACGAGCTAAAACCTACGACCTGCTGAGCCGAAGCCATTCCTGGAATCAGATGAGAAAAGACGTGGATCGCTATGTACGATATTGCCATACATGTCAACGAAGCAAAGCAGTTCACAGAAAAACCCACGGACTTCTACAACCACTGGAGATACCGGAACAACCATGGAGGGATCTGAGCATGGATTTTGTAGTTGGACTACCGGAAAGCAAAGGGTTCAACGCAATTTGGGTAGTGGTTGATCGCCTAACAAAAATGCGACACCTGGTACCCTGTACTGACAAAGTGGATGGAAAGAAGCAGGGGGAAATGTACGTAAAAGAAGTGTTCAGACTACATGGACTGCCCGAAACAATAGTGTCGAATCGAGGGCCGCAATTCGCTTCGGAATTCTGGAAACAAGTCTGCGAGAGATTGGGAATCGAACAAAGATTGTCAACCGCACTCCACCCTCAGACCGACGGCCAAACTGAAAGAATCAACACGGTAATGGAACAGTACCTCCGGAACTTTGTTAATTATCAGCAGGACGATTGGGTCCGGTGGCTACCATTGGCGGAATTCGCAGTTAACAATCACACTTCGGAGACGACCAAGTGCTGAATGTGTTTTGGCAACTACGCCATTCACCCGCGAATGACCTTCGGCCAACACCCAATTATCGATCCCAACGATATTCGTGAGGTAAATGCCCAGCAGATGGCCCAAAGAATGGAGCAACTTTTGAGCGAACTCAGAGGAGAGATGAAAAGGGCCCAAGCCGTACAGTCCGAACAGGCCTACAAATCCCTAAGAGTCGGAACGGAGTTACAGATAGGAGACAAAGAATGGATGGACGCCAGAAACCTATCGACAGCCCGACCCAGTAAGAAACTTGACTGGAAACGTATTGGACCGTACGAAATCACGGAGGTCGTCAGTCCATGGGCCTATGGAATAAGGCTACCAAATCAACTATGCATTCACGACGTTCAACCGATATCCAGATTAGAGAAGGCCACCCAGGATCCTCTCCCGAATCAAAAGCAAGAACCACCACAACCGGTAATAGTGGACGGAGAAGAGGAGTACGAAGTTGAGCGAATAGACGATTCCAGGCTGTTCCGAAGGCAGCTGCAGTATTTGGTAAAATGGAGAGGCTACGACGAGCGCAGCTGGGAGCCCGCGACCAATGTAGATGGACTTAAAGCTATTTACAATTTTCACACCGAACAACCTGGTAAGTCCGGATTGTGAACCTCGTAGGTACTCGGCATTGGAGAGGGGGGAGCTACTGTCACGGTTGTGTTGAGTGACGATCGATGGTGGAGTGATGATCGGTGAATAATATAGAAGATTAAGCACGACGAAGATGAAATCAGGTTTCGAATGGAGGCTAAAAGCACGACAAGAATAAAATCAGGTTTCGAATGGAGGCTGAAGCATGACGAGCATGAAATCAGGTTTCGAATCAGGTTTTACGGGAAACGACGGAATCGTACGAAAGCGGTGTACAGGAAAGCAGGCGTTCGGATGTATTATGGAACGAGTGAATCACTGTATATAAACCAGGCGTTCGGCAGAGGATAAGTTTCTTTCTTCACTCGTTCTTTCGTCCATAAAGCAATCAATTAGCTTCGGCTTTCACATCTTTCACACTCGGTGATTCTGGATCGAGTCTCTTGCGTACAGTCTTTGTTCCTTTAGCTACAGGCTATTTTCGACTCTTGAAGCCTTCCAGCTCTTGGATTTTATAACCCCTAGAACCCCGAACCCTGAACCCTCGACACCCAGCCCTGAACCCTTGACACACAGCTCTGCTCCATTCATGGCGATTGACTGGACTGCAGCTACTTTGACTCCTCCAGCATTTTCTGGCTTGAGGCTGTACTTTTCTGTAATGGTTACAACTCTGGCCTATGCTTTGTGGCTTTCGCCATGACCACTTCGTGATGGTGTTGGAATCTTAGCTTTTGATCCAGGTATATCCCTAGCCACCTGGTGGGTTTCTCGTGGAACGCAATTTTGTTATCTCCAACCTCGATCTTCATTTTGACTTTGGATTCTTCATGGTTTCAGCTTTTCCAAAACATACTTGATGCTGTCTTGCAGGTGACGAATTCAACTGCATTTCTTCCAGCCTATCCCATCGCTCCAACTGCAGATCTCTGTATTCTCTGTATGCACTAGGTGATATCATCTCCCTCCACAACCCTGGCTATGTCATCCATGAAAGACAGTGCTGCCATATTATCCACCCTCGCCTCCTGTTGTTGAAACAGCTCTGATATATATGTGACGAACAGTATCGGTGAAACTGGTGATCCTTGGGGAACCCCCATGGTGAGCTCCATAATGTTTCCTTCTCTGCCATCCATCTTCATGACTGCTTGTGTGTCTGCCATGAAACTTTCCACCCATCGCCACATATCGGCTTCAATCCCATGTCTTCCATTCTCTGGATAACATTCCCCTTTGCTACACTTGGAAAGGCTCCTTTGATATCCATCAACAGTGCTGATGTAACTTTCCCTCTTCTCCATGCTTCTTGAACATTGTGTACCATTTTTACCACTGCATTGATTACTGATCTTCGCTATCTGCATCCTTATTGGCAGTTGCGCAGCAGTTTCCTTTCGCTTTGGGCAGGGATTTTGGTTGTGACTCCCTTCTTGACCACTTTTCCTAGACAATTTTGCAATGCGATGATTCTGTAGGCCTTGGCCAAGTGATAATTGGGTTTTCCTGGTTTGGGAATAAGCACTCCTGTCATTGTTTTCCATTCTTTAGGATGGTGTTCAAGTCATCTTGCTGTCTGAACCAAGGCTACTACTCTCTCTTCATCCCATGCCCATAACAGTCTGATTGCCTTGAAGTAGATTCCGTCTGGTCCTGCCGCTTTGCTGATACTCTGTTCGAAGATTGCAGAGTGGACTTCCTCTCTTCCAATTACCATGTAGGTAAAGCCTTCTTCCATCTTTGCTTCATATTTGATTCCTTCTGGCAGTTTTTGAAACGCTACTTGTTTTATCAGTGTGGCCTTTTCGTCCCATGGTGTTACAATGTCACGGTTGTGTTGAGCGATGATCGGTGGTGGAGTGATGATCGGTGAATAATAAAGCACGACGAGAATGAAATCAGGTTTCGAACAGAGGCTAAAGCACGACGAGAATGAAATCAGGTTTCGAACGGAGGCTAACGCATGACGAGAATGAAATCAGGTTTTGAACGGACGCTAAAGCACGACGAGAATGCAATCAGGTTTCGAATTATGGTTTTACGGGAAAGGACGGAAATCGTACGAAAGCAGTGTACAAAGAAAGCAGGAGTTCAGATGTATTATGGAACGAGTGAAATCACTGTATGTAAACCAGGCGTTCGACGGAGGATAAGTTTCTTTCTTCACCCGTTCTCTCGTCTATAAAACAATCAATTAGCTTCGGCTTTCACTTCTTTCACACTCGGTGATTCTGGATCGAGTCTCTTGTATACAGTCCTCGCCTCGTAGCTACGGACTACCCTCGGACTTCTTAGCCATCCGACTTTCAGTTTTATAACCCTTAGAATCCCGAGCCCTGAACCCTCGATACCGAGCCCTGAACCCTTGACAGAAGAACGAGTCCACAATCGATTCTACCGGTTATACTTTTGTTTTATGTGCCGTTACCCTCATCACTTAGGCTGCTATTATTGTCATCGCATTTGCAACGCGTCTTGCAAAGTTTTCAAATCAGCAAGCAATTTCGAAAACAGATTGGCTATCCATTCCTACTGGAAACACATCTGTCTACCTTGCTTGCGGACCTTTCGAAGACCTACGAATCCAGATATTTTTGGCAATCAGTGCCACTTCTAAATATATGAGCAAGGACGAAAGAACCTGCAACTGTATTTATTTTTTTTATTGTTCAGAACAAGAAGGAGATTTAGATCAGGATTATCCAAACCCAACCATCCACTGCAACTGCGGAGCAATTCAGAAGTGGACCGAAATACCTACCTGCAACTGCGGCATAGAGGAATTCGACACCTTTTTTGATTGCATCGAGGAACGCGATTGTATTCTTTGCTCACTGTGGACCCTCGGTCTCGAACCCCTCTTGCCTTGGTATCCAACCAGGCGTTAATGTGCTGGAACCCCAATAAGTGCATTTGGTGTGAAACTCCTTGTGGCAACGACTGCTGGATATACTGGAAAAGCGATACCTGGAGGCACATCTGTGACGAGTGCCTTGAAGTAGCACAAACCTTCGGCTGGAGAATCAATAAATACCTACATCAATCACCATTCGAAGATTGCGAAGATGAGCTCCAGCTCCTCAGCACCAGCAGCTCGATACATAGAGCTTTCCAGAATCAGCCAAGAAATAATAAGAAGACAGATATTGGTGGATTTTACCCAGCTAGACCTAAAACAAGCCCTGGAAGCGGCGAATGCAATGAAGGACACCCTAGGTCAACTACTACAGGCACCTCCATCCCAAGTCGAGAATCAAATAAGCCAACTAAACGAACAAATCGCCACCCAAGCAGCTAACATTGGAACAGCGCAAAAACGAATCACCGAGTTGATAAAAGAAGTCGAGTCAGGAAAAGTCTAGGCCAGTGCAAATAGGATGGCCATTGCGTTGAGCACGAATCTCCTTTGTCTACAGCTGTTAAGACTCGTTTTGGAATTTCACAGTTCTCGATTAGTAGCGCAGAAATTAAGGAGTCTTTAATGGAAAGCAAGCATCTTGTTGTGAAATGTTCGCTGAAAATCGGAGACAGGTTAATCGATACTCACGCTTTAATTGACTGTGGAGCCATGGGAATAGCATTTGTGGACAAAGATTTTGTTCGCCATCATCAATTAGAAAAGAAGGAATTACGAGAATCAAGAGAGTTAGAGGTTATCGATGGAAGGCCCATCGAATCAGGAACTATAACGACCATGGCCAGGTAAAATATGGGAATACGATCACATCAGGAGCAACTACCAGCGTTCATAACAAAGTTGGGGCATTATCCGATCGTACTAGGATTGCCATGGTTACAACTTCACGACGTAGCAGTTAAGTTCCAGGCGCGAAGGATCGGCTTCGAAAGCAGCTACTGTCACCAGCATTGCCAACATCATTCGAGCGTATGGATATGCGGCAATCACATGGAAACAACAGCAGCAGATCCGGAAAAACCAACATTTGACATCTGCGCAGTAGCAGCATCACCTTTTGTGAGAAGAGTCAGACAGGGGAAACTCAAGGTTTACGCCATCACACTGTACGAAATTAACAAAGCCTTGGGAATAAAGGATCTACAAGAAAAGTCCCTCGAAGAAGTCATCCCCAAGGAATACCACAAGTTTTTACCCCTGTTCAGCAAGGTAATAGCTGAAACGCTACCACCGCACCGACCCTACGATCACAAGATTACGTTACAGTAGGGCTTCACACCACCGTTTGGGCCAATTTACAGCTTATCTCGAGAAGAGCTACAAGTTTTAAAGGAATGGATGAAGAAAAACTTGTCCAAGGGATTTATCCGGTCGTCTTCATCACCTTGCGGAGCCCCAGTACTCTTCGCTCCAAAGCCGGGAGGAGGCTTAAGACTCTGTGTCGATTACCGAGGCCTAAATGAAGGAACAATAAAAAACCGGTACCCCCTACCATTAATCCAAGATACCCTGCTAAGACTCTCGAAGGCTCGCAAGTATACCAAGCTAGATGTCCGCGATGCGTATAATATGATTAGAATCACAGAAGGGGACGAATGGAAAACGGCTTTCAGAACCCGCTATGGACTTTTCGAATCACTGGTTATGCTTTTCGGACTTACCAACGCACCAGCATCCTTCCAAGAATTCATCAACGACACACTACGACCCTTCCTAGACATCTTCTGCACGGCTTTTTTGGACGACATCCTTATCTACAGCGATAATCTGAAGGAACACAAGGAACACGTCAGAGCAATCATGACCGCACTCAAGGAAGCTGGTCTCTACCTAAAAGCAGAAAAATGCGAATTCAATAAGGAAGAAGTCAAGTACCTAGGGTTAATTGTCGGGGTAAATGGAATAAAAATGGATCCGGAGAAAGTCTACGCAGTTGAAAATAGGGAAGCACCAGGGAAACTTAAAGAAGTTCAAGCCTTTGTAGGCTTCGCCAACTTCTACTGACGATTCATACGAAATTACAGTAGGGTGGTACAACCGCTGACAAAACTGACGAAAAAGCTAATACCCTTTTATTGGGGACCCGATCAGAAAAAAGCATTCGCCGAACGCAAGTTAGCTTTTACGACGGCGCCAGTGCTAGCCCATTTCCACTATGTAAAAGAGATAGTCCTCGAAACCGACGCCTCAAGTTACGTATCCGCGGGAGTTCTCTCTCAGTACAACAATCAAGGAGTGCTACATCCAGTGGCCTTCATTTCCAAAAAACATTCGCCTGCCGAAGAAAATTACGAAATTTACGATCACGAATTAGGCGCGATAGTTAAAAGTTTGGAACAGTGGAGGCCTGAGTGCGAAGGTTCAGCACATCCGATTAATATTCTCACAGATCACAAGAACCTGGAATACTTCATGACGTTGAAACTGTTAAACCGAAGGCAGACAAGGTGGTCCGAATATCTCTCCCGCTTCAAGTTCAAAATCGTTTATGGCCCAGGCAAACAAGGACAAAAACCCGATGCACTCACAAGAATGCCAGGAGACATTCCTCCAAAGGGGGGGTCAGAAAAAACCCAGCAAATCGTGCTAAAAACAGAAAACCTCGACAAGGAGCTACGCAAAACTTTGGTAGTGGCGTTTGCAGAGACGGTCAATCTGGACAACGATTCAACAAGCGCCGAAGAATTATGGAATTGGGTAAAAAGGGTGTCACAACAATGCCCGTACGACAGCAGCGAAGGACTATGCACCCACAAGGCACAACCGTTGGAAATTTCCGAAATACAAATCCAACCAACGGACGAGGACAAACTCAAATGGATCCAGGAATGTCATGATTCTCCGGTCGCGGGGCATCCAGCACGAGCAAAAACCTACAACCTGCTAAGTCGAAGCTATTCCTGGAACCAAATGAGAAAGGATGTGGACCGCTATGTACGAAACTGCCACACCTGCCAGCGGAGTAAGGTAACCCACGGAAAAACCCATGGATTACTACGACCACTGGAGATACCGGAGCAACCATGGAAGGACTTGAGCATGGACTTCGTAGTCGGACTACCAGAAAGTGAAGGATGCAACGCGGTATGGGTAGTGGTCGATCGCGTAACAAAAATGCGTCATCTGGTACCCTGCACAGAGAACGTGGACGGAAAGATATTGGGCGAAATGTACATTAAGAAAGTGTTCAGACTGCACGGACTGCCCGAAACAATAGTGTCGGATCGAGGGCCGCAATTCGCTTAGGAATTCTGGAAACACGTCTGCGAATGATTGGGAATCGAACGAAGGCTGTCAACCGCATTTCATCCTCAGACCGACGGCCAAACTGAAAGAGTCAATGCAGTAATGGAACAGTATCTCCGAAACTTTGTTAATTACCAGCAGGATGATTGGGTCCGGTGGTTACTATTGGCAGAATTCGCAGCTAACAATCATACCTCGGAAACGACTAATTGCTCCGCGTTTTTTGGCAACTACGGCTTTCACCCACGAATGACCTTTGGCCAACATCCAATCAAAGATCCTAATGATATTCGCGAAGTCAACGCCCAGCAGATGGCCCAATGTATGGAGCAACTTTTCAGCGAACTCAGGGCAGAAATGAAATGAGCCCAGGCCGTACAGTCTGAACAGGCCAACAAGTCCCGAAGGGTCGACACGCCATTAGAAGTCGGCGATAGAGTATGGCTGGACGCACGGAATATATCAACAACCTGACCAAGCAAGAAACTCAACTGGAAACGTATAGGGCCTTACGACATCACCGAGGTCATTAGTCCCTGGGCCTATCGAATCAAATTACCAAATCAACTACGCATTCACCACGTTCAACCGATATCCAGACTAGAGAAGGCCGCCCAGGATCCCCTTCCCAATCAAAAGCAAGAACCACCACCACCGGTAATAGTGGACGGAGAAGAGGAGTACGAAGTTGAGCGAATAGACAATTCCAGACTGTTCCGGAGGCAGCTGCAGTATTTGGTAAAATGGAGAGGCTACGACGAGCGCAGCTGGGAGCCCGCGACCAACGTAGATGGACTTAAGGCTATCGACGATTTTCACACAGAACAACCTGGCAAGCCCGGATCGTGAACCTCGAAGGTACTCGGCATTGGAGAGGGGGAAGCTACTGTCACGGTTGTGTTGAGTGACGATCGGTAGTGGAGTGATGATCGGTGAATAATAAAGCACAACGAGAATGAAATCAGGTTTCGAACGGAGGCTAAAGCTCGACGAGAATGAAATCAGGTTTCGAACGGAGGCTAACGCATGACGAGAATGAAATCAGGTTTCGAACGGAGGCTAGAGCACGACGAGAATGAAATCAGGTTTCGAATTATGGTTTTACGGGAAACGACAGAAATCGTACGAAAGCGGTGTACAAAGAAAGCAGGAGTTCAGATGTATTATGGAACGAGTGAAATCACTGTATATAAACCAGGCGTTCGACGGAGGATAAGTTTCTTTCTTCACTCGTTCTCTCGTCTATGAAACAATCAATTAGCTTCGGCTTTCACTTTTTTCACACTCGGTGATTCTGGATCGAGTCTCTTGTATACAGTCCTCGCCTCGTAGCGACGGACTACCCTCGGACTTCTCAGCCATCCGAGTTTCAGTTTTATAACCCTTAGAATCCCGAGCCCTGAACCCACGATACCGAGCCCTGAACCTTGGACAAACAAGCTCTTTTCTTTTGTTTCTTAATGCCTTAACCGTTTTTTCTCCCTTCTGTTCTGTATATTTCAATGCTCTGCACACTTGCTCCTCTTCCACCTCTTGCTAACATGTGCTCCACATGTTTCTCTTTTTCGCCCTTATTGTTTTCTGAAAATCTTTTCTTGCTCGCTTGACTCTGGCTTCATTCGATCTTCCTGGTTTTCTTTCTCTTTTCCAGAACCCAAACATCTTCCTCCTTTCATCAATTGTTTGGTTCCACCATCGCTTTGAATTGGCACATACCCTGAGTATGTTCACCTTTTGATTCAGCACTTCCGTCAAAACCTAACTGAACTGGGTTGCTGCCTCTTCTATCTCCAGTATGGTGCTTTCTGCCATCAAGATTGTTCTACATTCAAACCGCTGTCTCCACAACTCTTTCGCTTCATTCAAATTCTTTTCCTCCATCATGTCTATGTTCCATCCTGTTAATTCGTTGCTGGTTCCAATCTCATGGAAATCCTTCCCTTATATAATCTGGATGATCGTGTGGGTGGACAATGTTGTGGCAGCCTCTCTTGAGAGTGTTTCAACCATAAGAATGTAGCATATTTCTCATTTCGCTAGGGGGATATCGATTATGGACTGTATTTCACTGCGGTTTACTGTAATGTAGCACGTGTCTTCATCGTCATTCATCACTTGCAGCTCAGGATTGCAAATTAGGTTTTCTAAGAAGGTCGCTTCTCTTCCTAGAGTGTACCGGTCATTCCAATCTTTGCTGTGGGCATTCCAGTTTCCACATATTATGACCTTTCTTGCTTTAATTATCTCTTTCAGGTTCGCCAACATTGCTGGCCTTGATATTATTCTAATGTTATTATATTGATAGAATTCGTCATAAACGTTAACGAGTCTAACATGTTGTTTTCTCTCATCTGTAATGTCGAAAACCTGGACGTCTCCATCCCCTCCCAGGCCTGCAATTTCATCGATTGCAACCGTAGTATCGACGCTAGTGGATGTCATTGTTCGTTTGTGTGTGATAAACCTATATCCTGGATGGCTGGTTCAGTACTCATCCCCTCGTCCTTGATATGCCTCTTGCATTCCTACCAACTCTGCCTCCTTTCCTATTCCCTTGTCAATCGCCAACAGAGTTCCCTCCCTACTCCTCGCACAATTCTGCTGTATGACTTTCACCATTGGATCACTCAGATTGACTTCTCTGGTGCTGACTGTATGCTTGGTACTTGTACCGCAACTTCTTTTTCTTTTCTTTTATCGTCGGATAGCTCTTCTCCAACATTCTTTTCTGCTTTGTTTGTGCTGGCTGCTCGGTCTTCTCTGACCTCCTTTTCATCTGTTCGCTCTTGTCCATCCGTCACTTCTTTCGTTCTGATGTAACTCTGTTCATTCCAGCTGGTTTGTTTCTTTTCAGCCTTGACGCTGGCTTCCCATTTGTTTGGGCATTCATTACTCCTGGCGATATGTACTCCCTCGCGGTGTGCACACCTGTTGTTGTTATGGTTGCAATTCTGACCCGTTGTGGCTTTGCACCCGACGACATCACACTGATGTTCCTCTGTCATGTGGACTCCTGCGCACTACATGTATCTGCCCATCCCCATCCCTCCGCACTTCGTAACATGGTGTCCCCATCATTAGCAACTTTCACAATAAGTGTTCAGGCCCACATTGACATAATGCTCTATTTCATACACCATTCCTGCTGCCCTCAACCCCTTCTCCAGGCACCTCTGTACCATCTTCTTCCCCTTGATAGCGAACACCACCAATGATACCTGATTCTCTCCATTTCCTTTCTTTTCCTGGATATCCGCCACTCTTCTCATTCATCTTAACGCCATGGTAACAATAACTTTCTCACTTTTGGCATGGATATCTTGTCTCAGCATGTCCAGTCCTCCCGATCTCCTTGCAATATACTGGTTGATATTGATTCCGTGCATTTTTACCCACTCGCAGGTTTCATTCCTTTCAATGTCAATGATGCCTGGGTCCACTTTTCTCGCCGCCATGATGATAATTTCCCTAAACACAATTGACATGTCTGCTGATACATTCTCCCTAGCCAATGATGTAATGGATCCTCTCTTATTGGTCAAGATTCCCATCATTCTGATATGTGCTGGGACCTGTCGATCCCAGAGCGCTCTATTAACATCGGACACAATTTCCGGGACATTCTTCAAGGAGATGAGGAGGCCATTGTTTCTCTGAACATGACTCTCTTATTCTCCAGCGTATTGTTGTTAGTGGGTATGGGTTCCAGGCCACTCACCTCTTGCTTTTCTTCTTTCTTGTCCTTCTTTCCTCCTACTATCCGGAATCCCACATCATCCTTCTTGTTCTTTCCGGCGGTTGACGCTGCCAATTTCTCCACGTCGGTTGCCATTCTGACTTCGGGTTGTTTAGTCTGCAGTTGCTGTGGTAGTGCGGGTGCTTTGGGCGACTCTATCCCTCCCTTAACTTCCCACTCCTTCATCTGCTCTGCGTTCAGTCCCTTGGGGGCGTTTTCTGATGCCGTACTTCCCTGGGCTTGTGCCGGAGCGATTAGCATACGTTTCGCTTTTCCTTGGAGCTGAATCAATTTTGGTACTGCTGGCGGTGCCGGTGCCGCTGCATTTGCTGATGAGTTCCCGAGTGCTACAGGTACTATCTCCGTTCCTCCTGGCGTAATCGTTGGGGCATGTTTTGAGTTCTCTCAACTCTGTCCATCAATTTCCATTTCCAGGGCTGCCTCAACCTGCTCTTCCACCTTGGTCCTGTGTTTTTCGCTTGCTTTGATGTCCATAGTTGACATTGCTAAGGTCTTTTGCACCTCCCTGCGAATCACTTTCTTCTCTTCTCTTATGTCTTGTTTTTTCATTTTGTCCATCTCTTTTTGCTTTGCTTCGAAAAAATTGCACATCCTACCGCTAAGCATGTCTGCCATATGATTCATTTCTGCCCTATTGGGCATCACTTCGGTTTCAATCATCTCACAGAACACAATGATTTGATTGCGATTGTCATTCATTTCCTGCATCTACCGCTTCATTGCAGTGTATCTGGTATTCGCCGCCATGTTCCAACGTGACATGACAAGCCTATGTTCGTTGGCTCCGTCTTCTACCACATCTCTATTTCCTGCCCATTTTTTACACACTGTCCAATGACCTTTTTCTCATCCTCTGCCAATTGGATTTTCTTCTCATGCCACGCTTGAATGTTGTTGACTTTGCAGATCAATTCTGCAATCTTCTCTCTCTGTCTGTGATTGAGCTGATCTTCTCACTGACTGTGCCATGTGGGGCGTGCTGTAGACTTGCGTGGCATGGTGGGAAACCTTATTGATTGTCTTGGCTTCAAAGTGGCATTTTTCTTATAGGCTAATGTAGTTGGTGACTTGATTTATACGGCACTTATATTCTTGTCACATTCGTTGTCCCATTTGTCACACTCGGTTTTGCGACTTCTCAGCGTCAAATCTATTCTGCCCTGCAGCTTGGTTTCCACCACAATGCTGGAAGATAAGGCTTGTTGCAATTTTTGCACAAAGACATCCCTATCTTTCTCCAAGTGGGCTCCGAGGATTCCCATCGGAGTGAAGGGAATGCTTTCGAGATACAGCTTCTGTCTGGGAGTGCTTTCGATGGTGGAGTGAAAAGAGAGGTCAGGCTCTGACTCTGACAGTTCCTGATAGTCAACTTTTTCACCCTCTGCCACCATCCTCACTGTGGATGGTTTTGGGTGGATTTACCTGTAATTCATGTAAGAACTTGGCATCATTCCAGCCAGGCTCAGCAGGTCATAGATGTGTCTCATGTCTCCAAGTGCACTGTTTTGGGTCAGATTTTGATAGTTGTTGGTCTGGCTGTTGATCTGGCTGTCCTGAAAGGGCTTGCTCACACCGATAACGTGTTTGTTAGGGGGAATTGGGAGATTTGTAAATTCATCTCCATTATAGGGTTGATGAGTTGGGATTCGAGTGGGAAAGGATCCATAGTCAGTAGACACTTGCGAGGCCTGGGAGGTATTAAGATTCCCAGGAAAAGATATGTTTTTTGGCCCTTCTAAAGACTATTCTAGCAGAATAGCCTGAACTCTGAAGCCAAACAGTTCTGAAGATAATAAACTTGATTGAATAAAAGGTGGCTTGGCGAACACAAGCGGTGGTGTGGGAGGTTGGAGTAAGTCACGAAGGGTGATGACCACAACATGGAGATGAACCTGGAGTTCCGATCTGATACTATATATGATGGTAGGCCAGGAAATCACCATTCATCTTTCAGGAAAATACTCACCAATCGGTATCATTCTTCTTAATGTCTTGCAACTTAAAGAACCAAGCCATTTTCGTACAGCATTCGATCATTGCCCTTACTGATAACCATCCATATGACAATGGCAATTCAACAATAAAATCCGCACAAATTGATTCCCATAGGTGGTATCCTAATTCGTGTGGTTGTAGGAGTCTATAGTGAGCATGGCGAGCTGCTGTATTGGTTTGGCCCTCAGGGTATGAGCGAATATAATCTTCGATGAAATTTTCCATTTCTGGGCATAGCATGTTTCATCTGACCAGCTCAATTGCCTTGTCCTACCCCATGTGACCAGCCACCTTCAAATCATGCTCCACTGCCAGTGTATCATTCTTCAACTGCAGATTGACCGAAATCCACAGTCTGCCTTTATCATAAAGAGTTTCGCTTTCAAACACAATGTCTGGGTTAGGAATGCCTTCCATCGCTCATACATATTCTTCTTGCCATTCAGCATCATCGCTAGCAGCCCTGACCACTGATTCTAACCCCTCTGAAGGGAACTTCACTACTGGAATCGCTCTCAACTTGGCTGAAGAAATCGCAATTCATTCACCTTGTAACCTCATCACTGTCACTTGCACTCTTTCCCCTTCAGATGTAACCAACTGATCAAGTTTCAAAACAGGGTGGATTTGTTGATTCTCATTTTCTTTGGCACTACCTCCCCCCATTTGAGGACGGTATTCCAAATGCCTAGATAATGCATTCGGTTTCCCGTTTGCACTGCCTGGTGTCTGGAATATCTTAAAATCACATCCCGCCAACTCTTGAGCCCAACAGGAATGTCTCCAATCGAAGATCTTGGTAGACGATCCGGCTCTTGAGCACGCGATCTTATTCCACGCTATTTTGGGAATATCGCTCCGCGCCTCCATACCAGATCATTGTAGAGCAATAGGCTCGTACGATCATCACCACCAAAAAAGAATCCCTCATTGCGCCGCGGTGACTGTTGCAGTCTGCGCTCATCTGTCCGTTGGAAAATCGTCTTTTCATTGACTATCATTTCGATTGTCTTTTGATCAATTCGGAGGTAATTCCGTGCGGTAAAGTATTCCGTAAGTCGTGAATGGCGTATAAAACCTCCGTGGCACTATCGTTGCGTTTAGCGTTTCGAGTGCCTTTCCGTCGTTCCCACCGGTAATCGGAATGCTCGATGGCGATTCTTATCATATGTGAAACTCGTTTCTGACGTCGGTACGGGTTCGTAGGACTCCGTAACTACTCCATATGTGTGTTAGCCAATTGTATGTGCAAAATATGGAGCGGTAGATGTTGCGGAATTCAGGAGCCCGGATGTAAAATGGTTCGCCCATGGAAGAGCCAAGCCCCGCCGTCCGGATACTCCTTTCTTGACTTGGCGAGCCGGTAGCAGTCATTCAAGGTTCCCATGTGGACGCTCTTCTGCCGCAACTACCGCCGCTGCTCCCAGCTCGCCCATCCAGCGCTTGGGGCCTATCTCATTGACCACCAGTGATGCCTTCCATGATCGCTCCCAGCAGCCCTGTACGAACTCCCACTCTTAGGCAGAACGTCCATTGACGACCTCCCCCTGGCCAATAGATCGTCTAAAGCAGTAGCACCAAGTATTTGTATATATATATGGGGTACAACCTCCTTCGGAACGCGCCTCCTCCCTAGCCGTGATCCGGGTACATTCCCGGGGCATTCCTGACGGTCTACCTGGTCCACTGCCACCTCTTCCGCTCACCCTGGGGTTCGCAGAGCCAAAAGTCGAATGCGTTTGCAAGTTGATGTCAGGATTCCTGGATTTGTTCCAAGGAAACCCCGACACCAGCTCAACAGTGCGTCCACCGCGGCGGCCATCATGTGTACGAATAAGCCTCAGCGAATCACGTACTTGTCTCACCCGATTGGGACTGTCTGACAACCAAATAACGTCCATTCCCACTTGGGGGATACGACATCAATTGAACCTCCTCGCGCGTTAAATACATGCGGAATCCGTTGGTCTCCTTGGAGTGCCCAGACGGTTCCTCCTCCGGTAGCCCCATGGATCCTCAGATTCCTGACTACAAATTAAAACCATCTCCATCGTATTCCTAGTAATCCGCTTCGTATGCCATCGTATGGGCACATATCTGTATTCGCTCGTTTGGCGATACGGTTTCGTTGACTTGTTCGGTGAAATTAAATAGAGTTGGCACTGATGGCTTCCTCACCTGCTAGCCACTTTAGAACCTTCGGGGGTTATACTTCCCATCCGGAATTGTAACACGATCTGCGATCGCTTCTCCACTATCTTAAACTTTGTCTGTTGATAAATAAATAATGTTCATAATCATAACTGCCTTGTTGACTCGTTCGCAGTCGTAACCATAGAGTCGTAGCTTCGGAATGTCTCCGTGGCTCGTTCCAATCGTGTGTAATCGCGTAATCTTGTAAAGCCGTTTAAGATCCTGTAAAACTTCCATAGCCACTGTTGAAAACTCCAGGCAGCATCCGTAATAATTCCGACATAATCGTTGTCTTCGCCGGGTAAATGGAAAGAGCTTCGGCCATTGTAACATCCGCTTGTAGTAATCGACCTACTCGGCTCTGTTAGCCTCGACCGTGTGTAAATCCACTGGCGAAATGATGATTCTCCGTAGGTGCACTTCGCTTGTGCAATTGTAGCCTTATCGACCTCGCGTTGTGCTTGATTTTCGAAGATTAACGCGTTCAGGAGTGTCGTCAATTATAGCTTCGCCAGCACTTCATGCTGGATTGATTTCCGTCTATAGTAACTGACTCGTCTCGATAGTTCGCATACGATTGCGCTCGTCGGACAAAGTTGGAGGG
>WHVE01000542.1:0-93338 GCA_015178995.1 Trichophaea hybrida
TCGTGAACGCGTCCTAGCGTCTACTCAACTGACTCGCAACGGTGGAATAAGTTCCTGGGTTCTGATAAATCCAGCAGATCCTCACAAGATCCTCTCGTCCTGTGAAACAATCAAAAAGGATGCACTCATATCCGAGGCACCCGTCAATAGTGGCCGGGCATCTATGGTGCGTAGGGTCACAGCCCACGCTGTTGGCAGTGTATTTACCCCAACTGAACAGAGGGGGAATGGCTACGCTGCTAACATGCTTCGTCTACTCGCCGAAACTATGAAACGAGGAAATCCCGCAGGTTTCAATGTGCTCTATTCAGATATCGGCAAGGTTGGTTAAGAACTAGCTGCAATGAGGGTCAGTAATACTTATCCCCGACATAGAAGTTCTACGCAAAACGTGGCTGGATGCCTCATCGCTCTTCACACATTGAGTTTCCTGCCACTGGCTCTGATGCCACGATACCTGGCACCAACTACATACGTTCTGCAGACGTTGCTTCGCTATGCATAAGAGACATTTCTGCGCTTAAGGACTCGCTCTCAAGGCCTTGTGATCATTTTCGGACAAAGGTTGCATTTGTTCCGGATTACCAGACCATGGAGTGGCATTGGACTCGGGAGGAGTTTGTAGGGCTGGTGCTCAGAAAGTTCAAGCCAGAAATCAAAGGTGTCATCACTACCGATGGCAAACGCTGGATGATCTGGTGCCGAGATTTCGGCAAGACCTCTCAACTATACATCATTCGATATGTCAATTTATCCAGTGGTCAAGATGACACCGAAGAAGAGGAGCAGGTTTCGAATTTGATTAGGGCAGCTGGCCTTGAAGCCAGAAAATGGGGTTTGCAAAAGGTCACTTTATGGAATCCTGATGGAATTGTGGTGAAGGCTGCGCGAAGGGCAGCAGGTTTATTCGTCAGGATTATCGAGAGGGAAACAGATTCGATTTGCTCTTTGATGATGCACCATGACTTAGGGAGTGGTGTGGATGAGATTGATTGGGAGGCTAACGAGAAGTTTGCTTGGTGCTAAGTGTTGGGTTGTGACTCTTGCAGGTTTGTTCCCTTATGCTACGATTCTTTTCATGGGTTTGGGGCGTTTGTCTCTTTGTAATCATTAATACACACTCTTTGATGAGGGTGATTGTGGGTGGCAAACTCGTGCTAATCTTCTATCCGTATATGATATGAAATGCATGGATTGCACTAATATGGAATTGCCTTAGACACTAAAGGTATGATGTTGTGAAATGATATGAAATATAATGTGGAATTGCATGAAGTATTGTACTTAAGTCTACTATCCAGGTTTTGCACTGATTTTTGTTTGTGCTGTGCGGAAGGAAGGTTCGTTCATCGAGATTTTGCCGCAACAGCACATACTTGAATAACTTCGGCATTTGTTTGGTGGTCATTAGTGCGCGGAGGGAAGCGAATCTCATTAATATATGAGATTTTGCTGTGCTCTGGCTAGGTCCTGAAGTAAACCAGATTTTTTTATGATCCGAAGTGATACCTATAATATTACGAACTTCACAAAATTTTACCCAGCCGGGGATTGGTCAGTTACAGCTTTACTTCAATTGCGCCTTCAACTCTAATTAAGTATTAAACCAAGTACCAGCTAAAGGCGGGAGTAGGTGCAAACGAAAGAGCAGAGCGAGTATAAAATAAAAGGCAACTGTGAAAAACACGAAATGGTGGTCAAAAACAAGGTAATTGGTATGCTGTAATTTTGCAACATTTGTATCATAATAATATGAGGGCACTGGAATAAACAGAACAAGGACGACTACTCTATATGCATACAAACAAGTATAACCAAGATTGAGAATACCCAATATTAAATACAAAGATGAATTACTAAAATCAAAACAATAATATGTTGAATATAAATCATATTAGTAATGATTTCAATCCAACAAATATAATATAAATATTATAGTATATACAAACCACCCAGGAGTATGACCTAGTTAAATCAGACTTATGCAGTATATAAATAAGGAATGAGCTTTTGCAGGAAGTAAACAGATTTTACATGGAAGAAATTTCAGTTTTGTGGAATGGAATCTGGTTTTCTATGGAAGGAATTAAACTTTGCCAAAAGAGATTGTATATAGAAGGAATTTGGTTTTGTATAAAAGGATAATACAATTAAAATATAATAAAATCAACTATGCAAAGGAAGTATACAAATCACAGGTAGTTGAGAATATATTTAGCAATATGATAGTTATAATTGCAACAATTGTATATGTTGTAAATATATGGAAGGTTATAACAGAGAATTGATTTGTTTTTTACTTATTCTCTAGTATACAAAACAATCAATAGCTTATACCTCAACTTCTATATTTTGTATTAATTTTAAATCAAGTCTCTTGCCTTGTTTGTATCAGCAATTGTGAATACTCATAGTTTATATCCTCTAGTCACTGAATACTGTCCAGCCTCTTGATTTTCAAAATCCATTTATTCAGTCCTAGTTTTATGATCACTAGACCTGTTACAGGCATAGAAGGTAATGATCAGTGATTAAATCAGCATTGATAATATATGGTAATATTTGTTTGGAAAGGTACAGATTTATGCATTGCAAGAATTACAAACAGGTTTTTGAATAACCAAACAGTTTTCAAAAGATAAGGAAACAGATTATAAATAAATTGCCAAAAATATTGGAAAAACACTGACAGCAAAAGATGGTATAAGCTTGAAATATATAAAAGAGGTATATAATGTTTGATCGATATTGAATATATATTGAACGTGTAAGGCAAGATGATGACATTCGCATGTATAGTATTAAATGAGAATACTTTAATAAAGAATTGATTTGCTTATCACTCATTCTCAACTCTACAAAACAATTAATATTATCGATATCAAACTCTGTTTACTTCTGTGATTCCAAATTTCAAATCTTCTGTCTTGTTTACATACTTGGAATTCCAAATCTTAATTAGGTTTTCATAACCCCTAAATCTCCCAGCCCTGAAACATTGACAGAAAAATGAATCTACAATAGCTTCTACTGGTCATATTCCCAGCTTATATATTGATATTCTCCCCATTCAGGCTGATATTACTGTTACAGCTTCATTAAAACCTTCTGCACTGTTTTCAAATATACAAGATATTTCAATAATAGATTGGTTATTAACTTTTATTGCAGAGATATCTATTCACCCTTTTTGTGGACCCTCCAAAGAACTAAGGATCCAGATAACTTTGACAACCAGTGCCAATTGTGAGTGAATATATGAGTGAGGAAACTTGTGACTGTATTTATGATTATTACTGCTCAGAAACTCCTGAGAAATCAGATCTCAATTATCAAAATTCAGCAATCTACTGTGTCTATATATTACAACAGCAGTAGCTTGCCAATATAAATTGAAACAACAAGGAGAAAGAAATAGATATCTTTTTCAACTGTATTGCAGAATTATCCTGTATTCTTTGCTTACTCTACATTCTTCACCTCCAATTCCTGTTGTCTGAGTATCTTGCCCGCCATGAACAATATATGACTCTCTACTTGCAGAAATATATTTTGTACAATCAAATATTCAAGCAAATATCATAGCAAACAAAGAGTGTTATTGATCCAAACAGATCAATAAATCCACCATGTTCATATTCTGTTCAGCAAAACACCTTTACCACCAAAAAGACTATAAGCAGATTGCCACCAGGTATTGAAATACTGGAACCTGAGCAATTGTACCTGGTGTGATATACCTTGTATCACAGATGGATGGATTTATTGGAATAACAATTAGTCGGTATATATTTGCAACAATTGTTTGGCAGTTGTATTCTTGCTACAAGGGCTAGGGTTTAATATCAACAACTATGTTCACCAATCGTACTTTGAGAACACAAGCAACCATATCCAGCAGCAGTTCAGGCAGAGGCCCACACCATGTAAAAATTATTGGGGGAAGAAAATTAGAAGATATAACTTGGAAACACCCCTCTGGATTGTAGCAGTATCAAGAATTAGGATATATCATAGCCACAAGTGGCCAAATACAATAAGATTACAAACAAACAAACTATGGAGAAATGTCAAAAATAGGTAAAGAAATAATATCATGAATGATCTCAATAGATTTCCCAGTACTCAATCAGCAGGATACCTTGACAGCATTGAACAAAATAAAAGAATACATTGAACGAATGGCATGAATACCAATATATTCAATTAATTCAATTGGGCAGCTAAATGATCATATTTTTGCTCAAGCAGCAACTATCGGAGAAATGCAAGTCAGTAGTTCTGAATTGCTAAAAGCAGAAAAGGACTTCAAAATAAACAAAGCAAATACAGACAAAGAACTGGTATTGACACAGTAAAAAGTGAGTAACTTGGAAGAAAGAGTGCCCACTTATATATTTGGAGATTAACATGTCTGGATCACAAGTCTTGAACAACCACTCAAAACCAGAATGTCCACAGAAATAGAGAAGTTAAGCCAGAAACACAAACATGTTCAGGAGCCACTGAAGATGGTGAGAAAAAAATTCAAAATTTATCTATAGCAGGTCAACAGAGTTTTGTTGTTAGCAGGAACAACAGGTGGTGGCAATGGTAGAAGTACAATCCACAAGGTCAGGGGAATCCCCCAATTCTCTATAAAAGGCAGAAGGGCATGTCAAGATGGAATAGCACAATTAGCAATAATAATTATATACGAAACTATACCTTTCTTGAATTAGCACTCAAAGACAAAGTGTACAGCCAATCAACCTGATAATATAATGTAGAATAAAATTTTTAGCATATATCGACTGAAAAACTAGACACCTTATACAAGAGCTACTGGAAAAACTCTTAGACCTCCTACAAGTGGCTGTTGGAGATATGGACATTAGAGCTTCAGCATACTGGAAACTTGACAAACTGCAACAAAAGAACTCAAAATTTGCTCAGTGATATATTGAATTGCAGTGGTGTATACCTGATGTCAATTGAAATGAGGCAGTCCCATTTGAAGTACTAAGACAAAGCTTGTCTAGAGAATTGAAGGATTCACATTAGCAGTATTATATGCAGTCAGACCACATGGAATTCATCAAAATGCGTTCAAAAACAGACTTACAAATTCATGTCTGGTCTGCGGACGGAACCTCCAGAAGATGGGTAGTGGGGACAAAGAACTATTAAACTGCAAACAACACCATATTTGCCTGCAAGTGGCCCAAGTGGAAATGGTAGCTGGTAATCCAGGTTCTATACCTGTCAACAAGTCAGTAGTAATGCGGCAAAAAGATGGTATTAGAGGAATATGAGTATCAAAGAAAAGGAGAATTGAGTATGTACTGCCAAGATTCTTTGTCATTTGCAACAAGTTGTCCAAGAATATAGATAGTAGAATTAGAACAGGTAGAAATCGATCCATTCAGGATAAACCAAGACCAAACATAAGAAAAGGAAAAGAAACTGAAATTGGAAAACTTTGGAACCAGTGCAATAATGACAGCCAGTGTGCTGGGCATGAATCTTCCTTGTCAACAATTATTGAATTTAGTTTTGAAATGTTGCAGTTTTTGATTAATAGTATAGAAATGAAAAAATCATTGACAGAAAGGAAGTCTTGTATTGTGAAATGCTTACTCAAAATCTAAGTCTGCTTAGTAAGCATCTATGTACCGATTGACACTAGAGCCATGGAAATAGTATTTGTGGACAAAGATTTAACTTGCCATCATGAGTTGGGAGAAAAAAAGCTCCAAGAGTTATAAAAACTAGAGATAATCGATAGAAGGCCTATTGTATTAGGAACTATTACAACAATAGCAAAATTATGCTTGGAAATATATATATATCAGAAACAACTGCCAGTATTCATTAGAATATTTGAACACAACTTCGAAGTATTGGAAGTTCCTTAGTTACAACTTCGTGATTCTCCAATCAAATTTTAAAACAGGAGAATTGGCTTTGAACAACAGCTGCCAACAACATTGGCAGCATAACTTGAATATATTGGTACGGGGAAACCATATGGAAAGAAGGAAACATCTGAACAAACCAAAGTTGGACATATGTACCACAGTAGCACCACCCTGTACTCACCGAAAGACAAAGAAAATGCTTAAGGTCTATGCAGCAATCTTGTATGAAATGTACCAAGCATTTGAAATTAAAATTCTACATGAAAAACCTCTGGAACAACTGATACCGAAATAACATTATGAGTTTTTCCCTGTATTCAACAAGGCAATTGCAAAGAGACTACTACTATATCTACCATATAACTAATAGGGCAAACTACAATGGAACTTTATACCACCCATTAGACCTATTTACAGCCCATTCAGACAACAATTACGGGTCCTAAAGAAATAGATTGAGAATAATCTGTCAAATGAATTTCTCAGATCATCATTATTGCCATTTGGAGCTCCAGTATGGTTTGCACAAAAACGTCACTGGGTTGAGGTTGTGTATTGACTATCAAAAACCGAATGCATGAAGAATTAAAAATTAATACCTATTACCCTTAATCCAAGATACCTTGCTGAAGCCATCTGAGGCTGGTATTTATACCAAGCTAGATGACAGAAATGCTTACAATATGATCATAATTACTGAAGGAGATGAATGGTTAACAGCTTTCAGAAACTGTTATGGTCTATTCAAATTATTGGTTATACCATTTCAATTCACCAATACACCAACATCCATCTAGGAATCCATCCATAATACTCGGTTCCTCTTTTTCAATATGTTCTCTGCAGCCTTTCTGGATGATATCCTGAATGACAGCAATTATATAAAGGAGCATAACACACATGTCCACACAGTACTATTAATACTGAAAGAAGCAGGATTGTACTAGACACCAGAAAAATGCAAGTTCCATCAGAACAAAGTCAACTACTGGAGATCGATAGTAGGAGATAATAAATATTTGATGGATCCTGAGAAGGTACAGGCAGTCAAGAAATAGGAAGCACCAAACAAATTGCAAGAGGTGTAAACATTTGTAGGATTCATTGACTTTAGCAGCATATTCATAAGGAATTATAGGAAAGTGGTACAACTATTAACCAAGCTTGCAAAGAAACTGGTGATAGTCTATGGGGGAACAGATCCAATGAAAGTATTTATGAAACCAAAATAGGCCTCTGGAACTGCACCAGTACTAGTTTACTTGGATTATGATAATGAAATTGCTCTGGAAGGAAATACATCAAGTGATACACAAGCTATCGTACGCCTATGTTACCATGATTGAGGAGTTTTATACCATGTTGGGGTCATTTCAAATAAGAATACACCAACTGTGGAAAAGTATAATATTAATGATCAGGTGTTAGGAGCCATCATGAAAAGCTTGGAAGAATAGACACCAGAATACAAAGGTACAGCATATCCAATCAAGATACTGCCACAGTACAAAAATCTGGAATACTTTCTGACTTCAAAGCTGTTAAATAGAAGACCAACTGGATGGTTAGAATTCCTATTACAATTCAGGTTTATAATGATTTGCTGCCAGGGCCAATGGAGACAGAAGCCCAATATACAAACCAGAATGCCAGAAGTTATTCCTCCAAAGTAGAGCACAGAAAAAATTGAATAAATTATATTCAAAATGGAGAATCTTGGAAAGAGAAAACAGATATGAGGGATAGTATTATTCATGGAGGTTATGTAACGGAAAAATGCGAAAATTAGTTTTGAGGAAATATGGAATTGGGTCCAAAACATCTGCCAAGAATGTCTATATTGCAGTTGTCAAAGACTCTGTATATATACTGCCAAAACATATAAAATATTGAATAAAGAAAAAATATGTATACTGGACTAATATCAGGATGCCCAAGCTGCATACCATTATGGAAGAGCAAAAACATTTGAGCATCTGCTGAAAAGAAATCAGTAGAAAGAAATTTGAAAAGATATTGATAGATATATTTGCAATTGATACATTTGTCAATACAGCAAACTTTGCAATCAGAAATACATAGATGGCTAAAACCATTGAAAGTGCTACAACAACCTTGGAATCATCCAAATATGTACAATGTGGTTGAACTCCCAGCTAGCTGACATTACAATATGATAAGGGTGGTAGTAGACAGACAAACTAAAATGAAATAAATGGTTCTCTGTTGACAGGTAATAGCTGGTAATATACTTCATTTGATGATTATTCAGCAAGTATTAAGACTAGCTAGACTATCAGACACTATTTTGTCAGATTCAGGTCCACAGTTTGCACAAGAGTTTTGGTGACACATATGCAAATACTTTGGAATCAAACACAGGATTTCAATAGCTTTCTATCTGCAAACAAATCTACAAACTGAAAGAATTAATGTAAAAATACAATATTACCTATGGTTGTTTGTTAAATATTACTCATATAATTGGGTTAAATGGCTCCCAATATCTCAAGTTGTGTCAAATATTACCTCTGATTCAATAAACTGCAAACGATTTTTGGGGATTATAGATTCAATCCCAGAATGATCTATTGCTAATATTTGGTTCACAACAATGATAATATCTGAGAAGTCAATGCCACCCAGATCACTAAAATGATCAATGCAGTATTTGATCGAATGACAGCCAAAATGATGAGGGCACAAGCTATTCAAGTGGATCAAGCAAATGAAAGCTGCTGAAATGGACAAACCTTAAAAGTAGAAGATTGTGTATCGATGGATGCCAGAAAAATCTCCACCCAGAGACCCTGTAGAAAGTTGGATTGTAAATAAATTGAACTGTACAATATTCTAGAATTTGTCAGCCTATGGGCTTACAGTTACATCTAGCAAGTTTACAGCAGGGTCGTGTACAATCAAACAAAATTTCCCTGATTGGATGTCACTGGCTATCATTTGTCTTGGATTGCAGAGCCAATTATTTTGGATGGCTAGCATACAACCATGCACACCATCAATAAGCAATGACAGCTAGTTAATAGCCATTGTTACTTCTGCACCAAATAGTCAATAACAAATCGACACCTGGCAACCAGCTGAATGGCACCAGCCAGGAAGCCAATGACCTAAGAATATTTGCAGACTTGGAATAGCAATGCTGCTCTCAATCGAAAGGGGCCTATTCGCATGTAGGTGATCAGATGGTAAAAATACCACTGGTTCTGAAGCACAAGCCTGTGCGCTTGACGTTAAAGTGGGTACTGATGGTCTGACTATTACATGATGCTGATGAAGACAAAAGAAGATAGAGAGACGGAGCACTGCGGTAGTTGTGAATGAACGGGCATTTGTTTGAAGGCGGTTATGGTACTGCAATTGAAGAGAACAGCATAGAATAAACTATTTGTAAGAAAGCGAAGAGAGAGGTAGAAAGACCTTTGAGTACTTTGAGGGTCGAAAGGGCATCAATCTTCTTAGCAAGAAGAACAAGCCTTCACAATATACCCATTGAAAAGCAGGTTTTTTCATTCAGATGCTTTTAGTGATTTTACATCCAAAGCAAAGTTCCTTACATATCGTCAAAGCAGTCCCAAATTCAGTATGGATACCACTTTGACCAGATAAAACCTGGAATAATAGTCCTGGTATTACATTATATTGTTAGCAAAGAGACACTTCCGAGGAAGGTATTCTTTCTACCCACACCTATTCTTCAAGTGATCTTGGTACAATACGACTCCAAATGCCACTGTCAAGTCAACTTGTTTGATTTAGCTGGAATCCGATCGCTACTTGCAGAATGAGCCCTCTAAACTTCTTCGATAGTATCAACACTCTCCTGAACAAAACTCAAGACCCTCTTGAGGAATACTTTTGGGAAGCACCTGATATACCATATCCGTAGAACCTCTACTGGACAGATGTAGCCAGACAAGTAGAAGGTCTGAGTATCGACAATCGAGTTTTCACTGATTATCGAACCAGATATATTGGCTTGCATGATCATTGGGATGATCAGAAAGTGTGTCATTGCGAGCACAACTTTGGAGGAATCCACCCAACAATCTGCAGAGCAGCAGCTGCTCTATCAACTATCATCAAAACCATTTACCATTTGAATTGGTCAAAGAATTCAGATGTTATACCACCTTCATTTTGTCACCTATTCTGATGTTGCTGGTCCTTGATCATGTACGCTTCTCATTCAGACTATGAGATGTCGGTACAACCACAACATGAATCCGGAGCTTGATTTCTCTTCTTTCATACAATCCTGATTGAACAATTTTTTGCCATCCTATAATGGTCACATGAGACACCACCATGTCAGATGCCTACATAGTGATTAGAAGGAAAAGTGCATTGATCCAATCCGGCGATATGGATGAGAAGATAAACAAATACCAGCTCATCACATGGAAAGAAATTTTGAATGGGGTAATTGAGCTTTTGGATGGCATCAACTGGGAGCTCAGACAAATGGACACACTTATTCAGGAAGCAAGGGAGAAAATTCTCGAGATACAGATGGCCTTCCCAGGATTGGACAAAGTTTCAAAAAACCACAGCATTAGGCAAAACAAGATATACGATGCTGTGTATCTGGGAGTGGATCAGATGCATTAGGCTGAATATGTGAAGCATACCAATATTGTTATTCAATCCCAAGTGCTTGTGGCTAATGTGTAAGCAAACTTTGTTCCAATAGAGGTCCAATCCACCAAAGTTCATGAAGACTTGTGGTCAGCTCTGAGTAAGCAAATCCAGCATTGTGGAAAAGTCTGGGAAACCTTCTCAACTCCACTCAGAAAGAGGGAACCAGCCCCAGAATGTTTCGTCCTCCAAGTATATATCCAATCCCAGGTGCCTATAGATGTTCTAATAAAAGCCAAAGCCAATGGCAAACAGATGTCCAGGATATATGCCAGGTCTCATCAGGAAGCACAAAAGATATAAAAGGGAGCACTAAAAAGGACAGACAAGGCAGAATGCGAGAGAATGGTGGCAGAGCAAAAGATACAGAAGGACTTTGAGTAGGAATTAAAGAATTCACTAGACCCTTGCAGAGGAAGTGCTCAGATAAAAGAATGTCGAGGATATAATGTTCATTGGCCCCGTCAGTATTGACACCAAAGGCAGCGGATATCAAGTCTGATGAGCAGGAATTCCAACTTCAATAAACCACTTGTAATGGTGCGAGAATAAAAATCAAATTGACTGTTACTTGAAAATCATATGGTAATGGAGAAGGTGCTGCAGGCATTGGAGGAGACCCCCTAGTACTCACTGAGTCTTCTAGCTCCAGCTTGAGAAGCTCCAGCTCTTCTGATGGTGGAGACGATGTTCACCCACTTCTGCCACTATCTGCAGAAATGGATTGTAGTGAATCACCTTCGGTACAATCTTTGGTACAACCCCAACCACCACAAACTCCAAATCCAAGCAAGAAGCAAAGAATTGAACTTTTCAATGAGTTCAAGAAAGACCCAATAGACAAGTTAGAGGTCTACCCACCATTGAATTACAGGAGTAGATCACAATCTTTGATTCTTTAATGATGATTATAGGGATGATGACGATAAATTATCTTTATCGGAACAATTCTTTGTGAAACAGCTTTGGTCAGGTACAACAACTGAGAAAAACAGCTTAAGAAGCATTTGCAGGTTGACACATGGTCAGTATTCACTGGCACTGTGGAGGCACATTTTATCAACCCGGAGAATGAAACAGAATGCCTCCGAAAAATAAAAATAATGCAGTAAAGAAGACATGTCACAGTTGTGCTGAGTGACAATCGGTGGTGGAGTGAAGATTGGTGAGTAATATAGAAGGTTAAGAACAATGAGAATGAAATCAGGTTTTGGACCAATGCTAAAGCACGATGAGAATGAAATCAAGTTTTGAATCAGGAAAATGACTGAATCGTGCAAAAGTGGTGAACAAAGAAAGCAGCAGTTTGAATGAATTATGAAGGAGTGAATTACTGTATATAAGCCAGGCATTTGACAGAGGATAAGTTTTGATCTTCACTCGTTCTCTCGTCTATAAAACAATTAATTAGCTTCAGCTTTCACTTTTTTCACACTCGGTGATTCTGGATTGAGCCTTCTCTATACAGCCCTCGCTTTGGTAGCTACAGACTACCCTCGGGCTGCTTAGCCATCAGGCGAACAGTTCTAAAACCCTTAGAACTGCGCACCCTGAACCCTCGATACCAAGCCCTGAACCCTTGACAGAAGAACGAGTCGATAATTGATTCTACTGGGTATATTTTCATGTGCCTATATCCTCATCGTTTCGGCTGCTACTACTGTCACTGCACCTGTAACCCATCTTGCAAAGTTTTCAGATCAGCAAGCAATTTTGAAAACAGATTGATTATCTACTTTAATTGGAAACACCTTTGCTTATCCTGTTTGTGGTCATTTCGAAACCCGTAAATTCAGATATCATTGGCAACAATTTTTATTGGTAAAAACATCAATGACCCAAACAGCTCAATCATCACTGCAATTACCCATCGAAATCATCGAATATATATTGGCACATGCATTTCAATCAAGAAAACCAATATCTTCATCCATGTTACACCTAGCAAGTTCACAGCAGTGTCATGGACTATCACCCGCAATTTTCCTGATTAGATGTCATACGCTATCACTCATCTCGGATGCCAGAGCCAATCTTTTTGGATGGCTAGCAAACGAACACCTCCACCACCAATCAGTATCGACAGCGAGTCAATAGCCACGGTCGCTTCTCCTCCGAATTGCCGATGACAAATGGACAGCCAACACACAGCTGAATGGCATCGGCCATAAAGCTGATGCTCGCCGATAGCAAACTGACAGCTGGCAAGCAACTGAATAGCCCCAGCCAGAAGCCGACGACCTAAGAATATCTACCGACTCTGAACAGCAATGCTGCTCTCTATCCAACGTGGTCTATTCACCTGGAGGTCATCGGATCGAAAGGATAACACTGGTCCAGAGGCACAAGCCCACGAGCTTGATGTCATAAAGGAATCCGATGGTCTGATTATACTTTAATGACAATAGAGACAATGGAGGAATGAGAGATGTAGGCCGTGGTAGTTGCCAAGGAACAGACATTGGTTCAAAGGATGTCCGAAGGTGGTTACGGTGTTGGAGCTCGAGAGGAAATGGTATATAGAAGTATTTGTTAGAAGCCAAGACGAAGGTATCAAGACCTTGTGTTTTTCGAAGGTAGAAAGGTAACAACCTTCTCAGCGAGGAGAACAAACCTTAACAATATACACATTGGAGTAAGCCTATGCTTTTCATATTGAATCTTTTAGTGACGTCCACATCCTGAGTGAAGCTCCTGATCTAACTTCGAAGCAGTTCCAAATGAAGTGCGGATACTCTTTGGCCGGGTAAACCTGGAGTGACGCTCCAGATGTTACAGTCCACACCGATGTATTCCCTGACCGTCGAAGAACTCACAAGCCCTTGTGTGTGTTTAAAAAACGAATTTGACGGAATGCATTGTACCTGCGGGAATAGCAGGCACTTTGCACCATCGTGCTCAGGAAAATTGAAAGCAGCATCAGGACCGGTAGAAATAACACATTTTAAGACAGCAGAACATGAAATGGACGCAGATTTGGGAACAAGGAAAGGAAAGAAAGTCAAGTTTGGAAAAGATTGGACCAGTGCAAAAAGGATGGACATGGCGAGGACGAAAATCTCCTATGCCCACAGTTGTTAGATCTTGTTTCGGAATTTTACAGTTTTCAATTAGCAGTGCAGAAATCAAGGAGTCTTGAATCGACAGCAAACATCTTGTTGTAAAATGATCGCTGACAATCGGAGACAGGTCAATCCACACACAGGCCCTGATTGACTGCGGAGCCACTGGATCAGCATTTGGGGATAATGATTTTGTTCGCCCTCATCAGTTAGAAAAGAAGGAATTATGACAGTCAAGAGAGTTAGAAGTTATCGATGGAAGAACCATTTAATTAGGAACCATTACGACCATGGCCAAATAATATATAGCAATACAATCTCATCAGGAACAATTACCAGTGTTCGTTACAAAGTTAGGGCATTACCCGAGTGTGCTGGGATTACCATTGTTACAACTCCACGATGTCACGGTCAAATTCCATAGCCAAAGGATTGGCTTTGAAAGCAGTTATTGCCAACAGCACTCCCAGCATCATTCGAGGGTATGGGTATTGGGCAACCACATGGACACAACAGCCACAGATACTGAAGGGTCAAAATTGGACATCTACATGGTAGCAGCATCACCTTTCGTAAGGAGGATAAGTACAGAGAACCCCAACGTTTATGCCGTCACACTGTACGAAATCAACAATACTTTGGGAGTAAAAGACGTTGCAGACAAACCCCTCGAAGAGGTCATCTTCAAGGAATATCATGAGTTGCTACCCTCGTTCAGCAAGGTAGTTGCAGAAACGCTATCACTGCACCAACCCTATAATCATAAAATAAAGTTGCAAAATGAGTTTACACTGCCATTTGGATCTATTTACAGCTTATCTCGAGAAGAGCTACAAGTTTTAAAAGAATTGATACAGAAAAACTTGAGCAAGAGATTCATCCGGTTATCTTTATCACCTTGCAGAGCTCCAGTACTCATCGCTCCACAGTTGGAAGGAGGCTTAAGACTCTGTGTCAATTGCTGAGGTCTAAATGAAGGAACAATATAGAACTGATACCCCCTACCATCGATCCAACAAACCCTGCTGAGACTCTCCAAGGCCCGCTATTACCCAAAGTTAGATGTCTGTGGTGTGTATAACATGATTAGAATTACAGAAAGAGATGAGTGGAAAACGGACTTTAGGACCCGCTATGGACTTTTTGAATCCCTTGTGATGCCTAGTGTTGGCAACAAATCGAATCGGTTCGTGACAGATCAAACCGAGCACAGGTTCGATTTGAGTTTTGATCCAAGATTTGCGGATTTCTGCCAGTGTGTCACAAACCGGTTCGTGAACCAAGATTTTCGTTTGACATTTTGGAGCGAAATGATGGGGTTTGAGGCGAAAGTCTTGGCGAGATTCGGTTCGCCATGGATCAAACTGGTTCGAGGATTTTCTCGAACCGTCACGGATCGTTGCCAACACTAGTGATGCCTTTCGGACTTACCAACGCACTGGCATTGTTCCAAGAGTTCATTAATAATACATTATGACCATTCTTGAATATATTCTGCATGGCTTTTTTAGATTATATTGTCATCTATAGTGACAATCTGAAAGAATACAAGAAACATGTCTGAGCAGTAATAACATCTCTCAAGGAAGCTGGCTTCGTCCTAAAAGTAGAACAATGCGAGTTTCATAAGGAAGAAGTCAAATACCTAGGGTTAATTGTTGGTGTAAACGGAATCAGAATGGATCTAAAGAAAGTCCAAGCAGTTGAAAACTTGCAAGCACCGGACAAACTTAAAGAAGTCCAAGCTTTTTTAGGCATTGCTAACTTTTATTGACGGTTCATACAGAATGACAGCAGGGTGGTACAACCACTAACAAAACTTAGAAAAAAGTTAGTACCTTTTTATTGGGGATGAGATCCAAAAAGAACTTTCACATCACTCAAAAGACCCTTTACAACAGCACCAGTGCTAGCCCATTTTGACTATGAAAAAGCGATAGTTGTCAAAACGGATGTCTCAAGTTACATATCGGCAGGTGTCCTCTCTTAGTATTATGACCAAGGAGTGCTACACCCAGTCGTCTTCTTCCCCAAAAAACATTCGCCCGCCGAAGATACTTATGAAATCCAAGATCAAGAATTAGACACAATAGTCAAAAGCCTGGAACAATGGAGACCCGAATGCGAAAGATCAGCATATCCAATTACGATCCTCACTGATTACAAGAACTTGAAGTACTTCATAACGTTTGAATTGCTGAACAGAAGCCAAACCAGGTGGTCCAAGTTCTTGTCAAGCTTTAAGTTCAAGATAGTCAATCGGACCGAAAAGCAAGGTCAAAAACCCAATGCACTTACAAGAATGCCAGGAGACATTCCATTGAAGAGGGGGTCAGAAAAAACCCAGCAAATCTTGCTAAAAATGGAAAGCCTCGATAAAAGAGTATGCAAAGGGTTGATCGTTGCATTTGTGGAAACTGTCAACCTGGATAGCAACTCGGTAAGCTCCAAAGAGCTATGGAACTGGATCAAAAACATATGTCAGCATTGCCCATACAACAGTTGAGAAGGGCTATGTAAGCATAAGCATCAGTCATTTAAAATCTCTGAAACACAAATCCTACCAACAGAAAAGAACCAACTGAAGTGGATTCAGGAAGGCTATGATTCTCCAGTCACGGGACATCCAGGACAAGCAAAAACTTATAACCTGCTAAGCGGAAGCCATTCCTGGACCCAGATAAGAAAGGACGTGGACCGCTACGTACGAAACTGCCGCACCTGCCAATAGAGTGAGGCAACCCACGAAAAAACTCATAGCTTTTTGTGACCATTAGGAATACCAGACCAATGATGGAAAGACTTGAGCATGGACTTCTTAGTCGGACTGCCAGATAGCAAAGGTTGCAATACAGTATGGGTAGTGGTCAATCGCCTAACGAAGATGCGACATTTAGTACCCTGTACCGACAAAGTTGATGGAAAGAAGCCTGGAGACATGTACGTCAAGGGAGTGTTCAGACTGCATGGACTGACCGAAACAATGGTGTCCAATCAAGGGCAGCAATTCGCTTCGGAATTCTGGAAACACGTCTTTAAATGATTGCGACTGAAACACAGGCTGTCAACTGCATTTCATCCTCAGACCGACGCCCAAACTGAAAGAGTCAATGCAGCAATAGAACGATATCTCCGAAACTTTGTTAATTACCAGCAGAACAATTGGGTCCGATGGTTACCATAGGCAGAATCTGCAGCGAACAATCATAACTCGGACACAACTAATTGTTCCACATTTTTTGGCAACTACGGCTTGCATCCATAAATGATCTTTGGCGAACATTTAATCGATGATCCTAACAATATTCGCGAAGTCAATGCCCAGCAGATAGGCCAACGCATGGAGCAACCTTTTACCAAACTCAGGGCCGAAATGACAGAAGCCCAGGCCGTACAGTTTGAACAGGCAAACAAGTCCCGAAGGGTCAGCACACCGTTGGAAGTCAGCGATAGAGTATGGCTGGACGCCCAAAATATATCAACTATCCGACCAAGCAACAAACTCAACTGTAAACGCACAGGGCCATATGAGATCACCATGGTCATTAGTCCCTGGGCCTATAGAATTAAACTACCCAACCCACTATGCATTTACTATGTCCAACTGTTACCTTGTTTGGAGAACGCCGCTCAAGATCCCCTCCCGTAACAAGAGCAAGATCCCCCACCACCGATGATAGTTGCAGCAGAAGGGGAGAACCAAGTCGAGCGGGTGGATGATTCCAGCCCGTTCCAATAGCAACTACAATATCTTGTGCAATGGACCGGGTATGATGAGCACAGTTGAAAGCCCGAGGCCAACATGGATCGACTTAAGGCTATCAATGATTTTCATACCGAACAACCAGGCAAGCTGGGGTTGTAAACCTTGTAGGTACTTGGCATTGGAGATAGAGAGCTACTGTCACAGTTGTGTTGAGTGACAATCTGTGGTGGAGTGAGGATCTGTATGTAATATAAAAGGTGAAGTATGACAAGAATGAAATCAGGTATTGAACGGAGGTTAAAGCACAACAAAAATTAAATCAAGTTTTGAGTGGAGGCTATAGCACGACAAGAGTGAAATCAGGTTTTGAGCGAAGGCTAAAGTACGATAAGAACGAAATCATGTTTCAAATGTGGGAAACAACAGAATCGTGCAAAAGTGGTGTAGAAAGAAAGTAGGGGTTGGAATATATTATGAACGAGTGAATCACTGTATATAATCCATGCGTTTGGCGCAGGATAGGTTTTTTTCTTCTCTCATTCTCTCGTCTATAAAACAATCAATTAGCTTTGGCTTTTTCATCTTTCACACTCAGTAATTCTGGATCGAGCCTCTTGTATACTGTTCACGCTTTCGTAGCTACCGGCTACCCTCGAAATTCTTACCATCCGGCTTTCAGTTTTATAACCCTTAGAACCTCAAGCCCTGAACCCTTGCCACTGAGCCCTGAACCCTTGACAGAACATATCTAGCACTGCATTGTCAAGATGGAGGTCTTGAACTATCATGTCTGCATATCAGGGATTGTATGGCGGCAGGCTTAACCCAGCAGACTCAACAAAAAATCAAGGATAAAATATTGTTTTCAAAGATTAACCCAAAAGACGATGCAGAATACGAATGATTGCTGAAACCAGTCGGCCCCACATATTACTGACACCAGCAAGAACAGCACCAGCACAATGATCCCAAGTCCTAAAACAAAGATGATTGATAAAGGGAAGTGTGATGATGCAGGTGATGATAGAAGGAATCAAAAAAGGAAGAACCTTGAGAAAGGTTCTGACTTCAAGAAACCTTGAAGGTAGAAGAAGGGTCCTAAGCCAGAAAATATCAACAAATTCAAAGCCCTGAAAGGCATTCAACAATCATATCTGGAAGCATGAGCCAAGCTTTATGAGTGCAAGCACTGTGGTTCATTGGAGCATCAATGGGTATTCGGTAAGAATGCCATCAAACCTTTGTCCAGAAAGAAGAAGAGAGATAAGAAACCACAAAAGAAAACTTCAATGCCAGATGTAACCACTGCTTCTTTGAAGGTGAAGCCCAGGAGTGTAGCTGACTGAATTTCAAAACCAGCAGCAACCTCAAGCTCTCCAGTGCTTTACAAGATTGTCTCCAATGGGATAGATATTTACAACTAAAACAAGTTTCTTTCGACATTCCTTTGTTCTACGGGATAGTGGTCTTTCTTATTGGTTTTTGAGTTATGGACACCTCCAGTTATTGTTTTTATGGGTACAGATATTCATATTTCTTTTGAAATTTCATTTGGGTTGTACAAATATGGTCATTGGTATTATAGCTTTTCGATATTCAATATACTATCCTTTCTGCTGTCAAAGACATGGTACCTGAAGATGAGTTTGATACTTGAAAAATGCTGGTCATGTAGCAGCAAGTGTGACAAGTAACAACCAAATCGAACTTTAGTACATTCATATCCACCTACAACCATGACCCACTGTGGTCAGAGCTGGGTCGAAAGGCAGTTCAATATGGTTGTCAACTGTCAAGATAGAAAACCCAATGCTGTGGCAAGCGCACCTCAATCTGTACCCAAGAAATCAAAGCAACAATTACCAACTGAACCTGAGACTGGTTCAAAACCCAATATACGTATATTTGCAAACTTTCGAGAGATGAAGAATGTCTCTGTAAGGGTTCCCTTGAATACTAGGTACAGTATATCGATAATGTGGGCTGATCCATATGGTGTTCCATCAGTGACTCAAATGAAACCAAAAATGGTCAAAAACTTTAATTGGGAATGAGTAGAAGGAGCAGGATGGCAGTACATCTTCCCTATTACTCTGCAGGATGAATTCCATTATCCAAAGAAATCTTCAAAATTGGTCCAATAGAAGATTCATCTGATATCATGTTACCTTACTGGTGAATCGTCAAGAATGAAACACTCAGCTGAGTTATGGAAGATAATGATAAGCTCCAGTTTTTGTTGAAACACTGCCACCAACACTGCACAAAGGCAGCGGTATTACTGGTCGCAATTGAATATCACAATTCCAGTTTGAAGCTCTATTCTGATTCTCGATGAATGGGGTTATTGGTTCAATGCATGTAAATGCAGTTCATGAGATTGAAATCTATTGGGTAGAGCGAATTCCATGGTAATACAGGGCTTCAAATCAGTATACAATAGCGAAACTGCCAATGAACTTCTGACTGGAAGAGAGGGATCCTAACATAGTGGAACTGAAACAAGATCTGGAAAACAGTCAGGCACAAATGGAGAAGTTTAGGAGTTTAGCAGAGGAAAATTGGGAACAGGTAACCCAAATCTTGAGGTCAACAGAAAGAAGGACAGGAGCAAGGGAAGACAGGGAAGAGAAGGTAAATAAGATTGCCAGCAGTTCAGGAGAAGACTGAAAGGAAATTTGAGGATGGAAAGTGCAGTTGGCTTTGAAAATTGCTGGAAAACCAAATGATTACAACACTGAACGGAAGATACTGAGATGTAAAGTAGGATGCCTGAAGCGGGTAGCTTTGGTACGATTGATGCCATTAGGTGATAAGATCTCTGGGGAAGTCCAACTCGAAACCCGGAAAGACCTAGTTGACTAGCAAGATGAAGCTTTCGGAGACCAAAATACCGCCGCAATGTCCAAGCGGGAACTCTTGAGACCCAAGCAACGAGACCGGAAGTTTTCTCAGGACGATGGGAAGTTCCAAAAATACGTAGCGGATGTCAAGTGGATCACAGAGGCCCAGATGGATACTTATGAAACGGACTATCCACCAAGCTGAAGAACTATCTACGACACACTGTGATGCCGGAAAGTTTGGTCAAATTTGTCAAATTGTACTCAAAGAGAGATTCACAGCTAAGAGCACATGCAGCAGAAAGGAAGTCAGCAAGATGAATAGGAAGCTACAAAAAGTCCGACACAATGACCAACACCACATTTCCCCCAGAAGCAACACCAGCAAGAACAGTGGCAGGATAGTACAGCCCCGCAGCAATGGACCTTGTGGCCGTCAATCAAAGGACGATCACATCGAAAGAACGGGAGAGATGCAGACATGGATGATTATCCATATATGGTGGGGATAGCAGGCTTTTCTTGGCATCATGCCCAAGGAATTTAAAGGTAGTTGCGGGCCATGTAGAGGCGACCCCATTCGGAGATTCAGGGAAAGGAATTGAAGTGGAGAAAGCAGTGAAAGTGGAACCGGGAAATGTTTAGTCGAGTGCAACAAGGATGGCAATTGCACTGAAAATGAATCTCCTTTGTCAGTTAATGCTAGTTCGGTATTGTGTGGTTTTCTATCTCAAGCGCAGAAATAATGAAATCTTCAATGGAAAGCAAACACCTCGTTGTGAAATGCTCGCTGAAAATTGAAGGCAGAATCATTGATACCCCACAGTGATCGACTGCGGAGCTGCCGGAATAGCATTTATTGACAAAGATTTCGTCCGCCTTCATCAGTTAAAAGAAATGGAATTGAAAGCATTATAGAAAATTGGAAGTTATAGATGAAAGACCTATCGAGTCAGAAACAGTTACCACCATGGCTACATTAGACTTAGAAATACACGGGTATCAAGAGCACCTACCAGGGTTGGTCACAAATTTGCACTACTATGGTTACAACTCCACGATGGTACTGGCAAGTTTCAGAAAAAGACCATTGGATTTGAATGCAGTTACTGCCAACAACAATGCCAACATCATTCACGCATATGCGCATGGGGTGACCACATGGTATCAACGGAGGAATCGAACAAGCTGAAACTGAATATATGTGCAATAGTGGCAGCACTATTGTTGAGATGAAACAAGAAAGAGAAACTCAAGGTGTATGCAATACCTCTATATGAAATTAACAAGGCCCTGGAGGTTCAGGACCTTCAGGAAAAACCATTGGAATAACTAATGCGAAAAGAATATCATGAGTATCTTCCCCTCATTGACAAAGTGATCGCTGAAAGACTACCACCATTTAGACCATACAACCACAAGATTACACTCCAAGATAGCTTCACTCCCTCTTTCAAACCAATCTACAACCTGTGGAGAGAGGAGTTACAGGTTCGAAAGAAATGGATCAAAAAGAACTTATCGAAGGGGTTCATATGATCATCATTGTCAACATGTGGAGCCCCAGTTCTGTTTGCACCAAAACCAAATTGAGGCCTACGGTTATGGGAGGAGTATAGAGGTTTGAATGAAAGAACAATACAGAACCGGTATCCGCTGCCACTGATCCAAGAAACCCTGTCAAGACTGTTAAAAGATATGTGGTATACCAATCGGGACGTCCAAGACACCTACAACAGGATTCCAATTGCAGAAAGAAATGAATGGAAAACGGCATTCAGAACCCACTATGGCCTGTTAGAATCACCAGTTATGCCCTTTGGTCTTACCAACGCACAAGCATTCTTCAAGGAATTCATCAACGATTCCCTTCGCCCCAATTTGAACATCTTCTGCGCAGCATTTTTGGACAACATCTGTATAAACAGTAATAGTTTAATGGAACATAAGGAATACGTCAGAGCAATTATGACAATGTTAAACGAGGCCAGACTCGACCTCAAGGCAGACAAATGTCAATTCAATCAACAGGAAGTCATGTACCTTGGACTAGTAGTGGGAGTAAACCGTATCAGGATGCATCCAGACAAAGTAACAGCAGTCAAAGAATGTGAAGCAGCCAGTAAACTCAAGGAGGTTCAGGTATTCGTAGGATTCACCAACTTCTACGAAAGGGTTATAAGGAATTATCGCATGGTGGTTCCACCATTAATGAAACTTACAAAAAGCTGGTACTGTTCCACTGGGGCCCTGATCAACAGAGAGAATTTGCCAAATTGAAAGAGGTATTTATAACAGCACCAGTCCTGGCACATTTCGATTACAAAAAAGAAATCATCCTAGAAACAGACGACTCTAGTTATATGTCCGCAGGGGTATTGTTTCAGTACGACGACCCAGGTAACCTCCATCCAGTAGCATTCTTCTCTCAGAAATATACACCACTGGAAGAAAATTAGAAAATTTATGACCATGAGTTGGGAGCCATCGTTAAGAGCTTGGAACAATGGAAACCAGAATTCAATGGGCCAGAATTTCCAATCAAGATACAAACGGACCAGAAGAACCTCGAATACATCATGACGTCAAAGTTACTTAACAGAAGAACAGCCAAATGGCCCAAACTCATATCAAGATTCATGTTCGAAATTATATATTGCCCAGGACAACAGGAACAGAAGTCCGAGACACTTACCAGGATGCTGGGAGACATTGCTCCAAACTGGGGGGGTAGAAGAAATCCAACAAATCATACTAAAGACAAAGAATATTGTCCAGAGAAATCAAAAGGGGTTGGTATTGGCATTTGCCGAAGTAGTCAATCGGAATGATGAAGAAGTCAATCCAGCAGTGCTGTGGAGTTGGATTCAAAATGTGTGTAACGATTGCCCATTCAACAGCAGTGAGGGACTATGTGTCAATGCAATGGGAATCATCAGCAAAGAAGAACCAGACAGTCTCCAACTGATAAAAGAACATCATGGCACACCAGCAGCCGGAAACCTAGAACAAGCAAAAACCCTGGAGTTACTCAAAAGGAATCACCAGTGGCAGGGTATAAAATCAGACATGGATAGATACATACATAACTGCCACATATGTCAATGCAGAAACGCCACCCATCAAAAGATCCACAGATGGCTCAAACCCCTGGAAGTACCACAACAACCATCGAAGGATCTTAGTATGGATTTCATGGTGGAACTACCTGAAAGTAAAGGGTACAACGTGATGATTAGTAGTTGATAGGCTGTCAAATATGAAACACCTTGTGTCATATCAAGATGAGACAGATAGAAAGAGACAGGGTTGAATGAGTTTACAAGCAGTGTTCAGGTTTCATGGTTTCCCGGACACAATAGTATCGGATAGAGGACCTCGATTTCTGGAGACATGATTGCGAAAGATTGGGAATCAAATGAAGACATTTCACAACATTTCGTTCACCAACAGACAGTCAAATAGAGCGAATGAATGCAGTCATGGATCAGTACCGAAGAGCCTTTGTCAATTCTCAACATAACAACAGGACACAATGGCTACCCATAGCCGAATTCGCATCAAACCACCACACTTCGGAAACAACAGGATGCTCACCATTCTTTGGCAATTATGGTTTTCACACAAGAATGGCCTTCAGCCGATACCCAGTTCCAAACGGTAATGACATTAGGAAAGTAAATGCAAATACCCTCTCCCACAAGATAAACATAATCTTCGAATCGATGCAAGCCGAATTGACTTGGACACAGGCAGGCGAAGCAGCACAAGCATATAAGTACCAACGAAAGGGGGTGACAATCAAGATAGGTGACAGAGGATGGATGGATGCCAGGAATATTGCAACACAATAACCAAGCAAGAAGTGTGATTGCACTCGTTTGGGACCCTACGAGATTATGGAAGTTGTCTGTCCATGGGCCAACCACCTGATATTGCCCAAGAATCTCCACATCCATCCAGTACAACCAATGTCCCACTTGCGCAAAGTTTCAGAAAACCCTGTACCAGGAGAAATCAAACTAGCACCACCATCTGTTGTTGTGGACAGAGAAGATGAGTACAAAGTGGCCGACATCAATGACTCCAGAGTGTTCCGGCGTCAGTTGCGGTGCCAGGTCAAATGGAAGGGTTACATTGAAAGAAGCTGGGAACCAGCAGTCAATGTGGACAAACTTCAACCATCGATATATTCCACACAGAACGACATGGTAAATCTGGATCAACAACCTTGTAGGAACTCGGCAACTGGGAGGGGGAGCAACTGTCACAGTTGTGTTGACTGAAGATCGAAGACGGAGTATGGATTGATGCAGAAGGAATGAGGTTCATGAGGGGAACCAAGTTGTGTTGGAAGAAAACAGGTCGCAATGGAAGGAATCAGGTTTGGCTGCAAGGAATCAGGGTGTGTTGGAAGGAATCAGGTTTTGTTGGAAGGAACCAGGTTTCAATGATTGCATTGAAAATATGGCATGATAGTTATTGCGTAAGCCACGGGTTGAATGCATTGTGAATATTGTTGGATGAGGTTAGAACATATTTTGGAATACATCAGTAAAGGTGGCGATGGTTGCGTTAACTGTATATAAGGCTGATGGATTTGCAGTGGATAGATTTGTTCTTTACTTGTTCTCTAGTCTACAAAACAATCAATAGTGTTGGTACCAACCTCTGTTCACTTCTGTGATTCCGAATTTCGAGTTTCTTGTCTTGTTTGCTGTACTTGCAATTCCAGAATCTTAGTTAGATTTTTATAAACTCTAGAACCTCGAGTCCTGATACCTTGACAGAAATGGCCCCATATTCTCCAGCCTTCTCTGGCTGCTGTTTACACTCTCCCTTACTGATGCTTCCAATCATTCTTTGTAGCCATAACTTACCTGCGTGAGCACTGCAATCTCTGGTTTGACTCCATGATGAAATTTATATCCAACAACTGCATAAGTATTCTCCACACATTTGTTGCTCTTTCAAATAGCTAAGTTTCTCTTTTGCAAGTTGGCTTCCAAAAACATTATACATTGGCCCAAGGCGAGGGAGATAAAGAATTCTAAGTGGGTTGGAAAGATGCTCGCTGCTGGAGGAACAGGTACCAGTACTGGGCGGAGCGATAATATAGTCAGGTCTCAAATGACAGCTTATGGCCTTGCAAAAGGAATCAATGGTAAGTAAGGTACAGAAGACAAAAAATGGATAGACTTCCTCAATTATCTTGTGTGGACAATTGAAGAATTGACTTGGTACACAGCGAAATTCCAGTGTTATAGGAATGGTACGCAAATTGATGATACTGTATAATTTACGGCCACCCTTGACTATTCCACCCAGGAGGTGCTCAAATCAGCCCAAGTGGCTAGACTCTTCAAATAATCTAAAAAGTCAAAGAAATGAGCAATTGAACTTTGAATGGAATCACATCCCTCATTGTGATCTGTCTAACATATAGTCAGTTGATGATGATGATGAATCTGATTCACCAACCAAGCAAAAGTGCTGACGAGCTGCAGGGATTGTTTCAGCACCGTAAAGTTCTTTACTGAGGGCAATTACAGTTGTATACATTTCCCCACAGATGGCCAAGAAGCAAGAAAGTTAGAGTTTCACCTATCAGTGGCCTCGGAAGGATGATGTTCACATCGTCACAATAAATTCCTCGGGTTCATTATCTTCCCTGAGTGACCTGATGATGTTACTGGTACATTTGATCTCCCATTCGCCAATAACTATTTGGGCCATCTGGGCATTCATGGTAGAAGATGATTGAATTTTCAAGACAGCAAGGATGGGGAAGGTGGCAATTATCTATAATGAATAAGCATTGAGTGGGTGGCTCGCTTGGGTGAGCAATTTGCCTGATCCACTCCTATAAATTGTGTACCATCACAATCCATCAGATCCTCCACCGCCTAATTCACGAATCACAGGTAATAGTTCTATTTTCTACCAATCAGCACATCCTTCTGAGGCTCCGGATATCCCCACAAATGGCATTGATGAAGAAGAAGATATTGAAGATAGTACATTTAAAGAGTAGTTATGATCTCTCCTATGGGGCTGGACAAGCCTGAGAAAGAGGGAGATCATCATCCAAAAGTATATCATACACCAACAGCTGATGCTGATATATATTCTGCAAGGGCTGTGGGGTATTATGCTGACTGGACAGCTACTGATGTTGATGAGTTGGAGATTATCAGGCTCAATGGCAATCCATATATTACAAAGCCTCCATTGCCAGAAACAATTTCTCAGACAAAGAAAATATAGGTTGCTCTTTTCAATAAGTGGATTATATATTGAAAACAACTTCTGACTGGTCTGAGAGACAGTGGTAGTATTATTAAATAAAATAGAGTTTTTGGTTGTATTATTGGTTGCGGTTTTGGTTTTGTTGCTCTTTGTCCTGTCATTGCTGTTGTATCAGTTGGTATTTCTTGTCAGGACTGATGGTTCCTTCAGTTCAACATGGGAATTTGTCAATTACACAGTACTTTCAATCATTTGATGCTTATGCTATTTTTTATCCAATTGATGGAGATTTGCATCATTTGGAGGTTTTGATATTGATCAATTTTTATACATTCCCTTCACTGGCTGTTCATGTGTTGGCTAGAAGTAAGCAATCCGATTGGTCGTACCAATGGCTAGGTAAATGTGAATGTTAAATGGTTTACATACAAATGCAATAGCCTGGCAGTGATCATTTCTACAGAATATCTTTACTATCATAATGTTAAAGTTCTTCACTGCGATGAGTGTATTCTTGGATTTATCCAAGATATCATATGTACCAAATGCTAAGCAATTTCTCATTGGGAAATTCAAATGCACAATGATTCTTGCCTGACAAAGTGGTTTCGGCATCGGTAGACCGATATTGTCTATTCACCCAATGGATACCATGTGCTACATTCAGATTGCCAGAACTTCACATGAACCAGAACACCAACTAACTATTTAGTGCTAAGTGATAATATCTTTTTAAATATATTCTTGATATCTTCAGAGGAAAATGTGGTTACAAAAGCTGCCATTCTGACAATAGAATTCTGCAGCGCAATGAGCAAGTTCTTTGTTTTTTTAGTATTTGCCTTTATCTCTAATCTACCACTTCTTCCTTGTACTTTCCATACCCAGGATTAATGCTCACTTATAATAGCTGAGAACTTTACCACTTTGTTGCAGCAAATAGAACCTGTACAAAGATGAGGATACTGAGGACGACCATCGTCTCCTCGTCCACGTCATTGCTTCAGGCAAATCCATCACATGTTGACGAGGGTAAATTTCTTCAATATTCAACTCATGTCAATCTTCCATCATCATTTCTGTCTCCACCTCCACCATCAATCCAATGTCGGTGAGTAGAAATACCAGATCCATATGAAGAAACACCGTATCACAATGAAGAGAGCCTGTGCATCATTTCACATTTGGCACCTTCCACATCCTCTTTGAGGAAATAACATTCACAGGAGCATCTGAGTCCGCGTGTACATGTGCCATATTGTGCCAATATAATAATACTTTCAGACAAAGTAGAAGAGAGAGCTCTCACACGGGCTGCTGTTGCTGTTGCTGTTGCTGTTGCTCTTGCTGTTGCTGTTGCTGGTGTTGAATTTGTAATATTGTTGTCATTCCTGCTTGAATCGGTATGTAATCTGCTTGTTATTTTGCTGCTGTTCGTACTGCTGTTGCTGTTGCTACTGTTGCTGGTGCTGGTACTGCTGTTGCTAATACTGAATTAGTCATATTGTTATTCCTGCTTGTATCGATACATAATTTACTTGTTTTTATTGTTGATGCTGCAACTGTTCATGTTGAGGCTGCTGCTGTTGATGTTGATACGGCAGTTGCCGGTTCTGAATTCCTCTTGTTATTGCTCATGTTGATGTGTTATCGGCTTGTATTTTGCTGTCACTGCTGCTGCTGTGTCTTTTGTCATTACTGTTTCCACTTGTATCGATGTGTAATCTGTTTGCTATTGTTGCTTCTGTTTCTGAAGGATTGCAAAAGGATTAAATTGAATTGAAGCATATGGATGTTAGGAATTTTGAGAACTATCATATCATGAGAAATTACTACTTTCATAGAGCAAATACAACATATTACAACAAGGACAACAAGTATTGCAAGCTCCATACACTTGGTAATAACATTTGTATTACCGAGCTTGTAAAGCATGCCAATATTATTATCATGGTTGAGACTGGCAAGAATGGAGAAATTACGTATTGAATGTAAACATCAGAATTACAACCCCAATTGCAATAGGTTAACAGTATTGGTAATAGTGTATAAATGCTTTGTAACACATAACTAAAGATTTTGCATGAGTAGAATCTGCAATGAGGTATAGACAAAAATGGTTGTGTTATTGGAAATAATTGGTGTTGATGATGAATTAGTAAATGGTTCTTGAAGAGTTGGCAAAAATAGCAACAATAGAATCAGATTCATGACAACCTTGTGAACTTGTTATGAATATTTGACAACACATACAATTGAGTGCATTGCTCACCCTGAGTTTTTGAAACTCCAAGTCAAACATTGTGTTGTCAAGCTTGACAACATCAGAGAGCTTGGCAATGTACTTTTCTTTTTCCTGATGCATTCAATAGTTGTATAATATTTTTTCAATCAAATCTTGCAACAAATAGACTTTTACTTATTCTGGTATATGTTTTTCACAGCTGGCTGTAGATACTATCACTTTCTCCTGATACTATTCCATACCCAAGCTGGTAGGTATAAGATTCAATTAAGTATCAAATATGCAATATATATTTCTATTTCTATTCAAGTCAAATTCTCTATCCATCTTTACAATCATAGATTCTTATCTTTCATATCTAATTTTATTTTATTTTCTCATATTCTATTCTGTTCTCACTTTTAGATACCTGCTTTGGTTACCATTTGACTTACAAATATTTGAAGTTGGCAGCTTCAATTCTGCTCAAATTCAATTGTATTCATATCTCTTTCAGCTTGCTCAAAATATATTTCTTTTATTTATCTCCAAGATAGTTTGAAATCTGTCTCATTATCACTTTTCAATCCCACTGGAAAACCATTTTGTTTATTTCTCTCCAAGTCTACTGGTGTTGTTCACATATAATACATATTGCTTGCACACATAAAACGTCCCATACCCCAGCAATCACGTGGTCATATGCCGTGTTGAGTAGGTTGCTACGAGACAAGCTAGCGGGGAATATTCGATGGCAAGGATCGAGCCTCAAAGAAACACATGACGAGCCAAGAAAAGAGCCTGAAGATCTGGAGTTCTTCAGTACCTAATTCTGTTCATTTTCTCTGCAATCATTTTCTGTACTCCTTCCAATTCTCATGTTGTCTATCATGTCTACAGTGTTCCGACGCAGAATCTCGACAGTCATTCCTCCCAAGGTTGCCTCACCCAATGTAAGTTTCTCCCTCCCTTTCTTCATATCTGTGACCCTTTGATTATCCTCTCATACATAATTAGGCTGTAAGCTTGTCACTTGTGGACACATCGCATCTCTTCAGAAGACACAATTGACTATTTATTACAGATTGGGGCTGCTCAGGATGCTGCACGCATGAGTCATATTGTCGACTTCTATTGCAAGCTTCCCCGTGGTAGGCCTATCGACCTTGCCATGAGTGACATACATGCTCAGTATCGATACAGGTGCTCCACCAGCTGTCAAGACTTCAAACCTCCTCAAACGTTACAATGATGCGTATTTTGGAGACAAACACAGTGCAATGCGTATGTTTTCCGGTGTGCGTAGTGCTTAATTCCCTAACATGCAGTTCGTAGCCTTGGTACATATCATTGGAGGTCTCATTATCGTACGTTCACGTTTTAACTTCAATTCGATTAAGGCCTGCGCTAACAGCTCCTCAGATTGGTTACGCCCAACAATACTACTTTCATCTTCGTACTTCTCTCCGTCGGGAGCCACTCCTCGATGCTGACAACTTCAGGCCACCACAAGAATAACGCTCATTAAAGAGATACCACATTGCGTATTGTTTTAACAGGATGTTGCAGTGGTGGACATCACCGGATATATGTGTTTCCTGTATCGAAGTTCAAATTTGTGCATATATCCTGCTCTGTTGGAATTGATATAAGTACTTCTGGGATTTCTATTCCTAAAAGTTCTTCTGTGAACTGTCTAGGGCGTCACAGAGATTATTAAATGTATTGCAAAACTGAGATAGAGCAGGTGGATGACGCATTCACTCACTTTGATAGTGGTGTTTGATAATTTGATCACTGGATTGTTTAGAGTTTCTGAGCTTATGTGTGAGTGTAGGGACGGTGGAATTGCAGAATGGGGAAAATAAATGAGTTGAAGATCACTTCAAAGGAGTACTCTGAAAGTGTTATAGTAAGGTATTTTCCAGAGTCTTCCAGAGCTAGGCATATACATCTGTATGACAAAAAAAGATGGTGGATTATATACTGAGAAAAAAAAATTAGTGGAAACATATTTGTAACAATTTTCTGGAAGTGGTACACTTACTATATATGCTAACGTTCATGATCAACTGCTATTTACATTGAATACCTTGCTATGATAGCATGATTATTTGCAGACAGCCTATACACATCATGGAATATCACCTTGAATCTGATATTACAAAGAAAGTTACAGATATTGGCAGACATAAACCTGCATATAGTATCCCCTGAGCAGCTATGAATCATTGTAGAAAATACCACATAAGCCATAGAGATGACCATATTAGTTCCAACAATTTCGAAAGATACAGAAATCACCAACTTGAATATGCAGGCAAAATCCTTGGGAATTGAAAAATTGAGTATACAGTTGGACTGAACTAAGGTCAAACCAGAAATAAAGAATTGGAAGCAAGACAAGGAGTACACCTGCATCAATATTTGAAAAGAAAGTCCTGGTACTGAAAGAAAAGCAGGCAAGAGAATAATCCATAGAGATGGACAAAATGCAACAACAATTGGAAAATACTCAGAAACAACTGAGGATTGTGGGAGAAGAACGAAAGATGTATTTAATACAGGTTGACAGAATGATAGTGATGGCAAAAAGTGGTGGCAATAGTGGAAATAGAAAGCATAATGGCAGTAATATTCTCAATTCCCCTAAGGCTAATGTTAGCAACAGTTTTATTTTGGGACAGTTTCTACTATAGCAGGTCTAAGAAAACCTGGAACCAGCCAGTTTGGTTGCAGTTGTTGCCAAAAAGTTTGCTTGATTCAGTCCACCAATATTCATTGAAGAATTTAGAAGTTGGTATGTGAAATATGCAGCATTATAGGGCACATCTTTTGGCAGTCTTCAGTCATCGATATCTTCAATACTCAGCATGCAGCTTTGCAAATACATTGATTTTTTTGCTCAAAAACCAGGTTTTTGCATGATCGCTTGCCAAGTTTTAATGATATGGAACATAGGAAACAACCAAAAGATGCGCCATACCAAGGTACATAATTCACATACCAAGCTGTAAATTCTCTGATCAATATTGGTGGACTTAATTGGGCAGTTTGCATAAATAATCTTCAATTTTTGATGTGGTAAGCTCATTGTCATGCGGACCTTGAAAACTGGCAGGTTCCGAATATGGAACTGTTGCTAACACCCCCTGGGGCAGATTGGGGAGCAATTGGACAATGAATAGTTTAACTAGCAATATAAATTGTGGATAAACCCAGATGATTGTTCAATAAGCAATTCCAAATGTGATATACAGCAAATTGCTTGGAAGGTATAGCTGTGAATTCAATTTGACTGTATATGAACTGAAAAACTTGAGATCTGATACTTGAATCACTAGAGAAACTTTCAAACTTTTTATTGTTGGCTTTCGGAGACCAGGACTTATGAATTACAGCAAACAGAGAACTCATCGAAATCTGCAACAATATTACCAAATGAATACTGTATTATGTGGAATTTGAGAAGTAGGTTCCTAATATTGATTGGAACAAGGTAGCCCAATTGGATATAGTATAGCAATATCTGTCTGAGAAGTTGAACAATTCACAATGGTATCGCAATATTCCATCAGACCTCACAGAATCCGTCGAGATATATTCACAAGACACTTCCAAAACCACACCTGAGTTACTGAATGAGAGTCAGGAAGATGCACAGCAGGGTTTAAAGAATTTGAAGAGTGAAAAACACTATATTTCCCCAAGAGGCAGCCACAGCAGGGACAGTAGCATGTTACCATGGCCGCAGTTGCATGAATCTTTAAGTTCTTATGGGATAAAAGATAATATCAGAAGAATACAAGTATTTGAGTGAAGAAAAGCTGTACATGTTCTGTGGCAATTCAAGGTATATTATTGCAAACTGTCCAACAACGTTCATTATAGTATCAGGACAAGTGCAAATCAACCTGATCAAAGAAAATTATAATCAAGGAAAAAAAGGTGAAAAAAAAGCGAAATTGTAAAAAGTTTTGTCCAGTGGAATCAGGATGGCCATTATGCTGAGTACAACTGTTCTTTGTCAATCTATGCTAAATCAAGTTTTGAAAAATTGTACATTTTGATTGGAAGTATGGAAATCAAGGAATCTTCTATGGACAGCAAATATTTTATTGTGAAATGCTAACTCAAAATTGGTGACAAAAAACACATTGTAATTATCGGTGGAGCCACAAAAATTGTATTTGGGAATAGTGATATTGTTTACGATCACCAGATATGGGGAAAAGAATTGCAAAAGTCAAGACAATGCAATATAATAGATGGAAGGCCCATCAAATTGAAATCAATTTGAACAATGATCCAATTGGACCTACGAATATGTAGACAAAAAGAAGAACCACCAGTATTCATGTCAAAACTGGAAATCTATATCACAGTATTTGAACTACTATCAGTGCAACTCCACAATGTTAGAGTCAAATTTGGAAATTAAATTGATTTTCAAAGCTATTACTGCCGATAATACTGTCAACACCACTCAAGGGTATGGTATAGAGCAATCCTATGTAGTTGAAAAATGATCTGGACATTCAAACAATGGATATATGTGCCATCGCTGCAATACAATGCATTTACAGAAATCAGAAGCGATAGGTCAAAGTATATATAGTCACCTTGTACGAAATCAACAGATCTTTGAAAGATAAAGATATGGAAGAATAACCTCTGGAACAATAGAAATGAGGAAAATAATACGAGTTTCTGCTGATATTTAATAAAGTAATTGCTGAAAGACTGCAAATATATAAACCATACACCCATAAAACAAAATTCTACAAATGATTCACACAACTATTGAAACTAATATATACCCCATCAAGGGCAGAATGGAATGTTTTAAAATATTAGATTGAACACAACCTTTTAAAAAAATGTATCAGATAACAGTTAACTCTATATAGAGCTCTGAAATTAGTTCTACCAAAATACAATTGATGTTTGGACTGTACATGGATGAGCAAAGCCTGAATACAGGATTAATTACAAATTATTATCCACATAATTGATTTTCAAAATACCATTTCCACTATCGAAGGCCTGTATATATACCAAGCTTGATGTCAGTGTTGCCTACAATATGATCAGAATTACAGAAGGTAATAAATGGAAAACCGTATTTAAAACTGGTTATGATTTCATTGAATTACCTGTAATGCCTTTTGGATTGACCAACACACTAGCATTCTGTCCGCAATATATTATTGATACTCTATAATATTTCTTTGGCAAATAATATACAGTATTTTTGGACAACATCCTGATATATTGCAAAATATCAATCAATATAAGAAACATATCAAGATTGTCTTGCAAACACAAAAGATTATTGAGCTCTATTTCATGGCAGACATGTGGGAGTTCTATCCCAAGGAAGTCCAATATTGAAGCCTAATATTACAAGTTAACAGAAATCAAATAGACCTGACAAAGATTGAAGTCATTAAAGAATGGAAAGCACCCAGCAAACTTAAAGAAGTATGGACATATTTAGATTTTGCCAATTTTTATAAAAGATTCATCAGAAACAACAAAAAGGTTGGACAACTGCTTACCAGATAATCGAAATATCCCGCACTGTTGCGCAGGGGACCTGATTAAAAGACAGAATTTGTCAAGTTGAAGCAAATATTTACAATAGCCCCAGTTCTGGCCAATTTGGACTAATACAAAGACATTGTTCTACAAACCATTGCATCTGACTATGTATCTCCAGGATTATTGTCTTAGTATAACAATCAAGAAATTCTTTGGCCAGTAGCTTTCTTTTCAAAGAAGTATATACCAGTTGAAAAAAACTAACCTAACCTATTACCATTAGATAGAAGTTGTAGTCAAAAGACTCAACTAATGGAGGCTAGATTGTAAAGAATCTGTATATCCAATCAAGATACTGACAAATTACAAGAATCTGGAATACTGTATGACCTTGAAGTTTCTCATCAGAAGACAAACCCAATGGTCAGAATTGTCTTCAAGATATGAGTTCAACATTGTATACAAATCGGAAAAACAAGGCCAGAAGTCCAATACACTGAGTAGAATACCAGGAGCTATCGCTTCGATAGGGGGCTGCAGAAAAAATCTCACAAGTCATACTCAATACTAAAAAAATTGACAATGGACTACAAAAAGCCACAATAGTAGAATTTGCTCAAGTGGTAAACATAGAAGATGATATGATTTATCTGGAGGAACTGCAGAATTGAATAAAAAGTATATATTATGAATTGCCAAATAACAGCAGTAAGGGACTCTGCACACATGCCATTAAAACACAAATGATATCCAAGGACGACAAAAGTTACTTTTCACAATGTACCACTGTTCACTAGCAGCATGATACCAAGGTTGTGCAAAAACATTCAAGTTACTAGGCCGAAACCACCAGTGGAATGGAATGAGACAGGTCATAGACAGGTACACACAAAACTACCATATCTGTCTATACAGCAAGCCAAGCAATAAGAAAATTCACAGATAGCTCAAATCACTGGAAGTACTGCATCAATCGTAGAAAAATCTGAGAATGGAATATATTGTGGAACATTTGGAAAACCAGTGCTACAATGCTGTAGGGTAGTGGTAGACCCTCTATCAATAATAAAATATTTGGTTCCATGCCATGATCATATAGATAGAAAGAAGCTTGGCACGATATTCATCCAATAGGTATTGAGATTACATGGTTCACCAGGTACTACAGTATGAGGTCATAGACCTTAATTTGCTGCGGAATTGTGGACACACAGCTTCCCATATTTGACAATAGAATGAAGACTTTCCACAGCATTCTATGAGCGAAACTGATAGAATCAATACAATTATGACATAGTTTCTCTAAGTATTTGTGAATTATCAACTGAATGACTGAAAACAATGGCTTTCAATGGCAAAGTTTGCATGAAACAACAACACCTCAGAATCCATATACAGTTCACCATACTGTGGAAATTATTGATTTTGCCCTACAATAATCTTTGGTCAACATTCAGCTCACAATACCAATGATATTTTGACAGTTAACACTATACTGATAGCCCAAATAATGAAGCAAGTGTTTTATAATATGTAAGTCCAAATAACAAGAGAGAAAGTCATTAATGTGACACAAGCAAACAAGCATGGTCAGGAATGAGAACTAATGGCAAAAGGGGATATTGAATTGATGAATGCTAGAAATATAATATGTGTGTAAAATGGTATGTGATTACCCATAACTTGACATATACCATAAAACTGACTGTAATTTCCAGTAACTGCAATAATACTGGAAAATACAAATTGACCCAAAACAATTAGGCATAAGTTGGAGTATTCTCCAGTAATAATCCTCAAATATATCATAAGAAGCAGTAATATTTCAACTGTATTGCTGATTCACAATGTATCTTATGGTGCAATAGCCGACAAATCTGAATTGGTTATGTCCTGAAAACTAATGGTCACAGTGCAATCGCAGCAGCATGTCACAGTTCTCAGGTATAATGGCTATAATACTGTCAGAGCTAATGGCTGTTTGTCAGTGTCCATGGATATAATAGTAATAATTCTGTCCAACCTTACAGTAGCATAACTAAAATAACTAAAATCTCATTGTTATCTTATGTTTAATCATGGTGTATACTATGTATTTATTACTATATTATAAGTGATAATTTACAAAATATAACTGTGACATACTCTCATAACTGCAGTACAATTGCTCTCCAAACTTTAATATTCACACTCTCACCATTCTGATATTTACATTCTTGCAACTGACATTCATACTCATACAACTGACATGCTAGCACTTACAACTGTGACATGCTGGCTCACAGATGGGCTTGGGGAAAAATAGATAAAATGGATTACCAGTGGGCTTGGAGAGAAATAGATGAAATGTATAAGATGGCTCCCAAGCAGACTTGAAGAGTTGGGATTGATATCAGCCATGGATGATGAGGGACTTGCTTAATGAGAAATATGGTTGATGAGAGATGGAGTTGATGAATGACAGCTCTTGAGAGAATTTGGAGAGAGACTGCTCTGAAGCCAGATGCAAAACAGCAAAGGCTGGACAGAATACAAGTTAATTAGTATACAATCTGGATTGGAATATATTAACCTGCAGTCAGAAAGCCAAGCAGAGAATTAACTTTGAAAAAGTGAGAATTGGCTGCTCCAATGCTGTTTTTCAGCATGTTCAAATATGGGATGCAGTTGTCAACTAGAGTTATCACTGGTGGCAGTTGGTGGAATTAGTTGTGGCAGTTGGCCACTGGAGTCGGTTACTTAGATCCGCTGCAGAGAGCAAGGCCCTGACTGAATGCATGCAATTGGGACAAAATCTGGCTTGGAAGATGTTAACTTATGGTCATAAAGCCATGTGAAGGACTTAACTTGGAAAGAGGTGACAGAGGCTGGAGTCAGTAGATAGATTCCATTGCTGAAATCGCTTGCCAAGAGTGAAGGTGAGACATAATAGGAGCGTAGTTCATGCAGAACCAGGCCAGAAAGATGTTAACCCACTATTGGACAACCTAGTGGAGAACTTGACTTGAATTGAGACAAGAGGGGCTACACATATAGTACTCAGTAACCAGTGCATTCAGAAGGAGTTGGGTACTACAGCTGACAGCTGAGATGAGGGCTACATGGTATAAAAAAGTGATAGATCAGGTGACAATGGATAAAAGGTCACTTTGAATGTTATTTGGCTGCTTACTGGTTATGCTGAGGTGTGGCACTTACCTGATGATAGGACAAAATTGAGGGAATAAATAGAGATATACAAAACAGAGTGGAGAAGTTGAATGGGGAAGAAGATAAATGAGAGCTGAAGTAGTGAGTAGTGTTGGCAACGAACCACAGGGGTTCATGAGAATTCACGAACCGGTTTCATTCGTTTGAACCGAATCCTTGCGAAGATTTTCGCTCAAACCCCACCAAATTCGTCCCCCAATTTCAAATAAAAATAAGTATGCGAGTGCTGGTCTGATCGGCTTGATTGTTGTTTATCTTGTAGAAAACTTCATGCACTACAAAATTGAAAAAAATCTGAGCGAATCAGACAAGAACTCGGTTACATCTGTTCATTCGCAATTCATTGGATTGCGAACCACATTGTGATGAACCAGTGGAAATTCGCATATCTCAGATCAAACTCAAATCACACCCCTGCTCGGTTCGATTTGTCACGCACTGATTTGGTTCGTTGCCAACACTAGTAGTGAGTCATATGCAAAGAACTAGAACTCAATTATGTATGTTAAACCAGTCAACTTGTTTGAACTCATACTGCTCACTCCAAAATGGCATACTGCATCCAAATTAGTAGTGTAATTTCAACTATCTGAGATATATGTGGGTCAGCTTAGTGACAATTAGCCAAGAATAAAAATACAACATACTGAATTAAAACTTGATATTTTGTACACATTCCATACTCTTTCCTTTCCTGCTGGTCCATTTCCATTTCCATCACCATCTCTTCTCTCAACCTCATTCAATCTATAGTCAAGTTCCCCCCCTCAGTATTACTGACCAACAGCCAGATGACATCTAGAGCCAGCACTCATCAATTTTCACTTGATTGGTCCCCCTCTCACACACATCTGACATTTGTTGGAGCAGACAGCTATATGAACCTCACTTGTGTACTGGCGACTGAGAACTGTACATAGAAGACTGCTCATCTCTACTCCAATAATGTCATCCATTTGGCTTCCCGATTATGAATCATTATTTCTTGAGCCAGGTCTCCACCAATCACACTGGTGTGCTGCCACATCCTCGTTCTCTGCAATTGATTTTTGTGATTGTCTGCAGTGACTGACTCCACTATAGGTGCAGCCTCTCTCCTCACATACCAAGTCAAGTCCTCTACTCAGCTTCCGGACAAATATTGGTAATATTCCATAGGAATTCATCAGAATTGGCAAACCAATTAGGTTTCTGGTGGATCAAAGTTGCCACGAAATTGGTGTTGCAACCTCTCGAACTATACTAAATACTTGAACAACAATAATTATACCAATTCTGTATAATTTTTGATTCATTCTATAGCTATCGTCAAGCGCTACAGGATGAATCAAATATTATACTAATTGGACAAGAACTTGTTTATGTAGTTTTGTTGAACAATCATGGTTTCTTCATTGCCATGTATGACACAGCAGAAAGATGCAAATGTCAAATTGAACTAAAGTTGAATCCCTACTGAGTTCGATCAATCACGAACTATATTGTTATGTTGCCAACACTTTTCCTGACCATCAGTTGACATCTTCCAAGCCTGGGAATGTTCAGATTAACTAGTGTTCTGTCTGGCTATCATTTTGGGCATCCAGCTCTTAACTGACCTTTCTCCAAACCTTACTAGCTATCTGTTATCAACTCCATCTCTCATTGACCCTGTCTCTCTCCAACCATATCTCTTATCAACCCTGTTTTCTATCAACCCTGTCTCTCATCAGTCCATTTCTCATCAACCCCATCTTTCATCATCTTTGTTACACATCAACCCTGTGTCTTATCAACCCCATATCGCCAAGCCCACATAGGAAGCACTGCTTCCATCTCTTTCTGTACAAAATGACTTGTCAGCCATCTTGTCAACCTCTTTTGGCACTTATCTTTCCAAGTTCACTTAACAACCATTTTATCTAGATCTCCCCATGCCTATATTAGGGTGTGTCTATCTCAGTTTCATGAGTGAGAAGGTCTGAGTTTTTGCAGTAATTATGTCAAAGTTGTGAGATCATTAGAGTTGTGAGAGTGTGTTAGAGTTGCAACTTGAAAATAGTACTTGAGAGCCATCTCTCATCAAGTATTACCCTGTTTCCCCTGATATCTCCCATATCATATATATACTGTAGATAGACTTCAATGGAAACTGTAATTTCAAGTACCAATAACCATATCAGTTTAAAAAATTGGTGTAGAGGTGCAGTCAAAAGTATACACTACCCTGAAAAGCATATACTACCCTCAAAAACCATATGATGAAGTGTCAACAGATTTTTCACAATAATAATTTTCATCAATATTTTGATATTATGTTCAAAATAGAACAGCCATTTGTGAACATACAGTACTGCTCCATAAGTCACCACATGCTGCGATATGCTGTGATTATATACTGGCGGTAGAGCCCAAACTGCTACAATGTTTCACAACACAGTAGTTACAGCAATAACAAATCCCAATTATGATAATATTATACAAGCCAAAGACCCAGTGAGAAACTGGACTGGAAATGTGTAGCATACTATAAAGTTTCGAACGTTTCAGTCCATACACTTGCCTAATACAACTACCAACAAACTTTCGCATTCACTCAGTATAATCAATATTCTACCTTTCGAATATATCAAAAGACCCATTGTTGGGACTAGTAGAACCACCACCATAGCTGAATATAGTAGACTGTGAAAAAGATTAGAAAGTGGGGTGAATGGATGACTTTCAAATATTCAGGCGACAATTACAATATTTAATGAAGTGGAATGGCTATGATGAAAGAAGCTGCAAACCCTTAACTCATCAGGATGAACTTTAAGTAATTGATATATTCCATACAGAACAACCAGGAATGACAGGTACCACAACATCATGGGAACTTGGTGTATAGAAGAGGGAGCTACACTCACAGATATGTATTGTAAAGATCAATGACCATATAAGGATGGATAAAAGATAGTTAGATTAATTTGGTAGATTACTGGTTTATATATCACCTGAATAGCAAACAGATTTTCAGCAATGGCAACAGAGATATGAAAGGGAAAACTAGATTTGGAAAAAGAGAAGCAGGTTTGGACAATGATTTGCAGATAGAAATGGCATGAGGTTGAAATAAGTTTCGGTGGTATACAGAATGTAATTGAGTTTTGGAGGATTTTGAAATAAGTCAGCTAAGATAACAATGGTTGCAAATGTTATATATAGGGCTGATGGTTTTGTCTTCACTTATTCTCAAGTCTACAAAACAATCAATAGCTTTGACACCAACTTCAGTTCACTGCTGTGATTGTGGATATTGAGTCTCTTGTCTTGTTTGGATACTTCCAACTCTAAATTTGAGTTTGGTTTTTATGACTCCAGAATCTCCAGGTTTTAAAACATTGGCAGTGTGCTGTACTATATTTTCGGATTTCCATCTGGTTTCTAAGTCATGTAATTGCTGATGAAATCCTGATTGGATATATTATAAGTTGTTATGTATGTCTTTCTTCCAAGGTATTATATCAAGTATAACTGTAGTACTAAAGAAATTTCAACTGCAATGAATGATCTCTAGTAGTTGCTTCTTTGATTGTTGCTGTCATTACTAGTGTTAGCAACGGTCTCAACCCGGAGTCTCCGGTCCCGGTTCGGGTTGGAACCGAACCGTTTCCAAATCAACGGTTCAGGTTGCCACTAGAACCGAACCAGAAAGAACAGTCCGGGTTGACTCAACATTTTGAAACCGCCCAAATTTGCAGATTAATAGACGGGTCCAAAAACAGGTACAAAATACTCCGTATGCGACTTTTGCACTCTTGAATTTCATCAACTGAGCTATACATATTTATGATTTTGACTGTTACTAGTCTCGTTTTAATTAAGTTCAATATCACAAGTACAATTTCTTAATTTTCTATCGAAACATGGTAGTTTGACTTTGTAAGTAGAAGAAAGACGGCCAAAATTGTATTTAATCTTATGCAGTGGTAAATTCCAGAATGTTGTGGTATGTGTCAATCACCACAAATATTTTAGTTTCGACCATATCTATTATCTCATTATTGCCTACCATTTATTCATCTTAAACATATCTGACCTTCAGACTTAACTTGAAAATTGTACAAACAACATCCCAATGAGCCCAGTGTTTGTGTTCCACTAATATACTGTAATAACAGTCTTTTCATTATATATGCTTAAATATGAAACATTCTCCAATGATGACCAAGAAAATTACAAAATAAATGATATACGCCATTATAAGAAACAGAAAACCAAAAGAAATATGAAATACAGATCAACGCTCTACCATCATTTATTCCCTTTTGCTTTTCGTGTTTCGTGTGTGATGACAGTCCCAGATTGGTTAACGACTATTGTTGCAATACATTTCAACTTTTGTACTGGCCTAATAAAGCCTGCAAGGTTTGGGGCGGCATGTACATCTGGCTGTTCTGCCTCATCAATGATATTACAATCATCAGAGAGATTCATATCATCCTCATTGTCAGCCTCGACATCGTTTTCATTATAATGTGGCTCGTCCAAGTCACCGTTCCAATGGAGTCAATTGTCAGTATCAGAATTAGTTTCAGCTTAACTTTCATCATCACTTTCACCAGAATGGCAGTTGACCCAATGTATTTGTTGGATATTCAGGACCTGGTTTTTGCCACCAGGGAGGTAGATCTGAGATAAGGACGGTGGGAGTGGTGATTTTTCAGTCAATTTGAAAGCTGCAACACCATCATATTTAAAGGCCGACCAGGATGCTTCAACTGTCTCTTCAGTATTTGAAATGTAGTCCATGGCAGTCATTTGCTTGTTCTGAGTACATGATGTCTTCTGAGTTGTCCGTAGGTTTTCACTGCCTTGCCACATCTCCAAAAAGGTATGAACCTTGGCCATCCTGTGCGGCTTTCTGTCCTCCGCTTCTTTCTTGATTTCCAAATCATTATCAGATACAGACGAATCGATTTGAACAGTATCGCCGGCCAAAAGAGGAAACTTGCTTCTGGCAAACTGTCGAACAACCACTTTGTCTCGAAGTGTTTCAACCGTAGTTTTGACTGCCTCCACCCAATGACATCTCGGCCAAGTGAAAAGCTGGCTTCCACTCCAACCCCATGTGGCATGATTGAGAAGATATCCTGTGCTATATTGGCTAGATCGGTGTACTTTGTGTTATCTTTTCCTGTTGTTGCCACCAATCAGTTACGTCAGGCCTCCAGAATGCCCTGCTAATCTCTGTGGGGTCGGAATGATAATCATTAAGATTGGGATTAATTTGTCCCCAATTTTTGGGTACCTCGGGTGGTGAATTCAAATAAAGTGTGGTGGCCGCAATACACGTGCTGCGTGATCAGTGCGCCCAGGAGTGCATTCCGTCGGGTTTGCCGGTGTATAGTATTCATCATCACTGGACAAATCATATGGATCATAAGTCGATTAAACCTGGCCCAGACACTGGTATAGAGGAGAAAGGATCGTGATTCGGTACTATATTAGATGTTCTGACGGTCATAACTAAATTTTTGGTGCAGTAATCGTACTCGACATATTTAATGAATGCATCCTTGTACTGCGCAGTGAAGGAACCCTCGTCCTCAGGATTAACATCCATAGCCTTGTCCCACTTCCTAAATGATCGCAACTTCCGAAATGGATTGAGACCTTTTGCTGCAATGAGGAGCATGCCCATTTCTGGTGTTACTTCAGAGTAATATTTGGACAGCTTTTGGTGTGCAAACTTCAAAGCAAAGTAGAGATCCTCTTTCCACAGAGTTTTTTTCTTTGCCAAAACACGCATGACACCGTCCAGATGATCGAATATGTCATTATAGATTGTAATGACAAGGTGCAATGTAACTGTACGCCGTTTCGACATCCAAAGTGTCCAGTAACGAAATGGCCTCAGCACCTCCATTATGTATTTAACAATGATCCGTTTGTTCTCTGTGGTAAATAAAGGCCGGTAATCACTGTAATTTGGGTTTTAGAGCCACTCGCGTGTAAACCCTCGCAATCTGTATGCCTGCTCCAGTAATTCCAGAGTTGAATTCCACCGAGTTTTTACATCTATGGTAGGTAGTACTGCAATTCGAACTGTGGATTTCTGGCAGTTGAGAAACTCATTACGTCTTCCAGGAGTCAGAGTGATCAACACAGCGAGCATTTTTTGCTATATCAAGAGTCAGTATTCAGAATGTCAGTGTAGATAGCATGCAGTAACTACCTTTTCAATAATTTTAGTCAATCCAGGCTTCATGGCTGCCACCATTGAGATTCTTGCATTTCCTGCCTTTTGCAGCTTTTGGCTTTTGGTCAATGCCGCACTCTCATTCTCTCCAAATTGCTCATCACGCTCATTGGCTTTCCATAATTCTGTTCGACCTTTCACTCCAAGATTACTCATGAATGCCTCTAAACACAGCTGAACGACATGCACCATGAATGGAATATGGTTTTGTAATGCTGACCAGTCAATTCCCGAGATTTCAAGTGTAGATTTTAGCTCCCGAGGCATTGGATAGTTGGATCAGGCATTATCAGTAGTTATTCCCAGTAATTGACCGTCAGTAAGATCGAAACGTTCCAGTACCTCCTTCAAATGCTCAGGCAATCGTGCGCCTGTGTGTTTGCCTTTAACCGAGAGTTCTGTGTCAGCAGTACAAAATATTACAGCCATGCCGCCACTAACCTTGTCAAATGCAAGCTGTACTTCACGTAAGCACCAGTTGCGATCTATATGATACCCGATGACCGACAAAATGGCTAATTTATTTGTTGATGTCCAACCATATAATGCTACACTGACTTTATTTTTTGTTGGCAACTGCTTTTTGATTGCATCAATTGTTAGGGAGTATTCTCTTTGGCAAATATTACTGAGAGTACTGGCCGAGGGCAGAACCAAATCATGTCATAAAGAATTGAACGTTCGTCGTAAGTCGAGGTTCGTAATAGCATTCCATGGGATATATGCAGAAACAAATCCTAGCATCAAATAGCGGTTCCAGGTTTCTTGGTTGAATTCATGGGTTGTAAAGTCACTATCCGCCAATTTTGGACGTTCTGTCTGTCATAATCATCAGTATAATCTTGGATTGTCAATCAATTTGTGTTTGATGGGAATAACTTGCCACCATGACACCATGACTGCCTTTGTTCTTGAGTACCGCAAGAGCTTGCTCTTCACCAGCCGTACTAGTCAATAAAGTAACGTCAGACGCCGTTAACTTTTCTAGCTGTGCTTTGTTTGCCTTTGATGAAAGGTGTTTCCCCATGGTACTTGTTCCATTCTCAGATGGATGTATAAGAAACTGATGACAGACAATGCAAATGATGCCAGGGCTGCCATTTGATGTATTTGCACAAAGTATGTAGAATCGCCAAGCTGGTGCATGCCGGGAGCCACTCCATACAATTGCAGTTTTTGTTTGAACATTTATGGAGGTCCACCATTTATCAAATATGATTTGCAATATTTCATCAGTCAAATCTCGAATAAAGACACGTTCGGCCTTAGAAGAGTACATCACTTCGAGTATTGATGTATCAATACACGTTGCAGCAGCCATCGGAAAACAGTTTAAAGGGAATATGAAAGTAGAGTTGAAATGATTTTCGGTTGAACTGCCGTCAAAAGAATCGATTCAAGTATGGATATCTTCATGTCTTAAATACCCACTTCCACACACAGTTTGAAGGAATACATGATAAACATGAGAAACGGTAGGTGAATAAAATTTTTAGTATGAGCAAAGTATATTCAGGGATAAAATTAGTCTATCTAGCTGTTCTGTTCCATATCAGCTGCATCAAACTGCAGTAGCATTATCTGTACTATGACAATGTGTTGATACTCCATTAGCACTTCGAATTAGCTGTTAAGTCCATATGTACACTCTAGCTCAAAAAGTTGATACTCGCTATCATCCTCATATTTATAACTGATTAGGCAGTTACGACAGTCAAAACTGCGATAACGTTAGCGATTTACCCCAATCCCCTCGCGTTGGAGATGTCGTATGACTAAAAATTGTTGACATATCATCCACACTGACGTTTAGTTCTGTAATCTACGTGTATTCTGTGCACAAAGAATATGTGTCATTTTAACAGTGGGCTATCAGCTGGATTCAATAAGCATATACCTAGAGATACGGTATAATCGTCATTTAATTACCCAAGCTAGGTTGCTCGAGTGCGTCAGTAAAAATTGATTTGTCGATAAAGGCAGTCAAAATTGCAATTGCACTTATGGAGCTCACACAATCTGACACGCTAGAGATCTTGTGCGACCAAAAATCGTTGACTCTCCATTGACGCTCACCTTTAGTCCTACAGTCTATGTGTCTAATGATGAAAAATTAATAAATATGATCCTAACAACAGGCGTTCATGCATATTCAATGAGAATATGCCGTACGCTACTGATTTATCGGGATTTAATTTCTCCAAGCTTGGTTGCTCAAGCGCATCAGTAAAATTTCATGTGTTGATAAAGGCAGTCAAAAATGCAATTACACTGATGGTGCTCACACATTCTGACGCGCTAGAGATGTTGTGCGACCAACAATCGTTGACGCTCCGTTGACACACACTTTTAGTCGTACAGTCTACGTGTCTAATTATGCAAAATAAATAAATATGATTATAACGGTGGGCATTCATGCTTATTCAATCAGAATATGCCGTGCGATACGGATTAATCGTGATATTATTCCTCCAAGCTTGGTTGCTCAAGTGCATCATTAAAAATTAATTTGTCGATAAAGGCAGTCAAAACTGCAATTACACTTATGGCGCTCACACAATTTGACATGCTAGAGATGTTGTGTAACCAAAAATCGTTGACGTTCCGTTGACGCTGACTTTTAGTGTACAGTCTACGTGTCTAATTATGCATAAATAATCAATGTAATTATGACGGCGGGCTGTCATGCTCATTCAATCAGAATATGCCATCCGATATAGATTAATCGTGATTTAATTCCTCCAAGCTTGGTTGCTGGAGTGCGTCAGTAAAAATTGATTTGTCGCTAAAGGCAGTCAAAACTGTAATTACACACATGGAGCACACACAATCTGACACACTAGAGATGTTGTGCGGCCAACAATTGTTGAAACTCCGTTGACGCTCACTTTTAGACTACAGCCTAGGTGTCCAATTATGCATAATTAATATGATTATAACGGCGGCTTTCATGCTCATTCAATCAGAATATGCCATGCGATATGGATTGATTGTGATTTGATTTCTCCAAGCTTGATTGTTCGTGTGCGTCAGTAAAAATTGATTTGTCGATAAGGGAGTCAAAACTGCAATTACACACATGGAGCTCACACAATCTGACACACTAGAGATGTTGTGCGACCAAACATTGTTGACGCTCCGTTGGCACTCACATTTAGTCCTACAGTCTACATGTCCAAATATGCATAATTAATCAATATGATTATAACGGCGGCTTTCATGCTCATTCAATCAGAATATGCCAGTGATATGGATTGATCGTGATTCAATTCTCCAAGCTTGGTTGCTCAAGTGCGTCAGTAAAAATTCATTTGTCGATAAATTAGTCAAAACTGCAATTACACACATGGAGCTCACACAATCTGATGTGCTAGAGATGTTGTGCGACCAAATATCGTTGACGCTCTGTTGATGCTCACTTTTAGTCCTACAGTCTCATGTCAATTTTGCATAATTAATAAATATGATTAGAACGGCGGACTTCATGCTCATTCAATCAGAATATGCCATGCGATATGGATTGATCTGATTTAATTTCTCCAAGCTTGGTTGCTCGAGTGCGTCAGTAAAAATTGATTTGTCGATAAAGGCAGTCAAAACTGCAATTACACACATGAGTTACACAATCTGACGCGCTAGAGATGTTGTGCGACCAAAAATCGTTGACGCTCCGTTGACGCTCACTTTTAGTCCTACATCTACGTGTCTAATTATGCATAATTAATAAATATGATTATAACAGGGGCGTTCATGCATATTCAATGAGAATATGCCTGCGATACGGATTTATCGGGATTTAATTCCTCCAAGCTTGGTTGCTCAAGTGCGTCAGTAAAAATTGATTTGTCGATAAAGGCAGTCAAAATCGCAATTACACACATGTAGCTTACACAATCTGACGCTAGAGATGTTGTGGACCAAAAATCGTTGACGCTCTTGAGCTACTTTTAGTCCTACAGTCTACGTGTCTAATTATGCATAATTAATAAATATGATTATAAGCAGGCTTGTGTTTATTTAATCAGAATATGCCGTGCGATACGGATTAATCGTGATTTAATTTCTCCAAGCTTGGTTGCCCGAGTGCGTCAGTAAAAATTGATTTGTCGATAAGGCAGTCAAAATGCAATTACACACATGTAGCTTACACAATCTGACTGCTAGAGATGTTGTGCGACCAAAAATGTTGACGCTCCATTGACGCTCACTTTAGTCCTACAGTCTAAGTGTCTAATTATGCATAATTCATCAATATGATTATAACGGAGGCTTTTGTGTTTATTTAATCAGAATATGCCGTGCGATACGATCAATCTGATTTAATTTCTCCAAGCTTGGTTGCCGAGTGCGTCAGTAAAAATTGATTTGTCGATAAAGGCAGTCAAAACTGCAATTACACACATGGAGCTCACATAATCGATGCGCTAGAGATGTGTGCGATCAAAAATCGTTGACGCTCCGTTGACGCTCACTTTTAGTCCTACAGTCTACGTGTCTAATTATGCATAATTAATCAATATGATTATAACGGCGGGCTTTCATGCTTATTCAATCAGAATATGCCGTACGATATGAATCAATCGTGATTCAATTTCTCCAAGCTTGGTTGCTCGAGTGCGTCAGTAAAAATGATTTGTCGATAAAGGCAGTCAAAAATGCAATTACACTCATGGAGCCCACTGAATCTGACTGCTAGAGATGTTGTGCGACCAAAAATCGTTGACGCTCGTTGACGCTCACATTTAGTCCTGCAGTCTACGTGTCTTGTCGTGCGAATGCAGTATATTTGATTGTATCAGCAGGTTTCATGTGTATTCAATAAGAATATACATTTTCGATTATTTTTAAGCTGTTGTACTACCTGTTTCAATATGACTATATACTATGCATAATGGCACTACTATTTGACATTTGATGGACAGTTCGGTAGCTATTGAAACATCGTTTTTTAGTATTATACCGCTTACGACCGGCTTTACGCAGTTTAAGGTCAATGACGTAAGTTTGTATTATATAGCACACTTTCGTCACCAGCCGGTTGTGCCAAATATTCATGGTCTCCCTAAGATTGCCATCATGGGTACAGGGCCTGAGCGGCAAGTTAGGCAGCTGAAGTTTCATTTGAATTACATATAACGACAGTTTTTCAACCTGATTGGGTATGCGATCAGTCCGCAATGTGTGATGCAAATACAACAATCTGATGTAAAATTCCGGTGGCAGATTACATGTCAATTAAGTTTTTACTTTTATTCTGAAAATCAATTTACTTAACTCAATTATGCTGAAAGACAGTGTATCTTCTATATCAGTTGTACTTGAAGTTCAATCATTCGGCACTATCCTTGCACATACATCGACGATATTTTTTATCTTTCACAACCTTGTCACTAAAATTATATAAAACTAACAAATATAAAAATAGAGCAAAAAAAGCATTTGCATATGAGACACTGTCGAAAACACCAATATGACAATCTATGACTATACAACAATTATATCTACGGACCACCATGCTGCGTACCCATATTTTCAGCCAAATCAGACATCTGATAATAGTTAGTAGAGGAAAATACTTGCAAGGCTGATTCCGCACCGATTCAACCGTTTTGACTAACGCAAATGTATTAATAGTCTCATTAGGTTTGCCAACCCCTAGTCGCAATGACTACTTCCAGGTGGAGAGGTGGTTGGGGCATAGGTAACATTGTCGCATCCATAAAATAACCGAATGCAACTGTAGTGGCTGGATTCGTAATGGTATTCGGAGTAACCACTGCCGGAACATTCAATTCAGCATTGCCGTACTTCCTATCGCGCTCACGAAAGTAATTTTCTGCATCTGCCCATCCTGGTATAGTCAATTCCTCGAGTGTCATCCGCTTCGTCCGGAAGGTATCGAGTCGTTCCTGTACCGATTTGTTGATTGTGCCAACTACCCAACCAGATTAATCTTCATCACTGAGCTCTGCTTCATCATTGTCCTCTCCATCCTCTTCCTCATCTTCATCATCTTCCTCATCTGAAGTTGCGACATCATCAACACTATCTCCAATTGCTTCCAGCATCTCTTCAAAGGTCATTTTAGTTGTACCAGCTGCTGTTCTTCCCAATACAGAGTCCTGCTCTCTCTCCACTGCCACTTCTGCTTCCGCAACCCTCTGTCTTGCTGCTGCTTTTTCACTCTGCACAAATTCCTCAATCCACTTCTCCTTTGCGTCCTTGCTCACAAAGTATGACTCAGGTCGGAGTTCAGCTGCACGCCTCTTTTGGAATGGAGACAGCGCTGGGACCCATTCTGTTTCAACACCAGTCTTGCCTTGGTTCGCTTTATGACGTCGTACTGTTGTGCGCATAGTGGATTTGCTGTATTCGCCTGCCGGAAGTGCTGAAAAGTTTGTTTAGGAGACAGAACTATATTTGTTGCTCTGAGGTGTGCTTCGTGTGAACTCTGTTTGTGGAGTAGATGTTGGAAGTTGGATGGAGGTGGAAAGGTGGGTCATTATGGTTATAGTTATACTTCCAAAATAATCCTACAGGCAGGCGCTATAACTGCAACAGCTTGGAAAAATACTCAACCTTTATCCAACATCCATTCAACTTGGCTGCAGAAACTGTTGCACATGACATGGATTCAGTTTTAACGGCTATTACCCCGAACATACAACCACCGGTTACTGTCTCAAAGGTTTCATATTGCCAGCCGTTCAGCTATATGTATTATCAACTGCCGAAAATTAGCAGGGTTTGAAACAGGCCAACATTCTTGCGATTCTGCAGCCTTCTATAGCAGGGTCCATCGTGAAATACTACAATGCGATAATGTATATATTGACAGTTGAAAACTAAGATTCAACTTGATATTCGCATCAATTCTTATATATTCTTCAGGTTCTTCCTCTTCTCCAAACTCAAATTCTTCTCTCTTCACTTACCATAATCCCAAGCAATGGCTCAACCACAACCAACTGATTCTTGCAGTCAATTAGAGAATGTATCCACGCCAATGCCTGCCACTACATCGAATACATGCGTTCAAAGCACTTTTCTCCAACGGCGCGCCCAGAATCCTCACCGAACTGCAGCCGATATTGCAACAAGAAATATGCATGTGGACGAAAAGTTGAAAATTGTATGTAAAACTGGTGCGAAGAAAAACAGGGAAAACCATGCAATGGAATGTATAATACCTAAACTGCAAGGACCTCAGTCAACTAATCAGATATAATCAGCTGCAATCCGTTCGGAACTACGTGAACAGTTCAACCAGAGCCGAAAAGGCATCCCACCATGGACTACCAAGGCATTCGGCCGAACAGTCTGTGAAATTCACCACCATGATGCTGTCATCTCCGGAGTTTTTGCAGGCAAATTTTCTGACAAATGACCTCGGAAGTGGACACGATCATTCTTAAGAGCATTAGAGGATGCCACAGAAGAGTATATGATTGAAGTAACTGATTTTTCTAACGTTGAATTTTAATTACCGCAACTGAATTTTAGTAGGATTTCAACATGTCCGCATCAATGGCTCGGCAAGGTGGGCGTATACAGCTTGAGCAGGCGGACATGCCCATTCCGCTCAACATGGTTAATATGGCCTAACATGTCATATCGAGCACTGCAATCGAAGAAACTAAGAACTTCATTAAAAAGCCTCGAGCAGAGATTCGAGAAGAAAAGTGAAGGGGTGTTGAGTTGCCAGGCCATAAGAGTGTGAAGGCAGTCATTGAAAAACATCCATCCATGATCTATGAAAATCACTGGAATGGCTGCTTTCATTGCCAAAACAAGATTGCTCGAAATTCTACTACTCGCTGGAGGTGCAAAGGCACAAAGCCTGGGACCACTACAGTACCAACAGTGTCGGCAGCACCACTAGTATCCGCAACCCCTGGACTATCTGCAGCCCGAGCAGCACAACTTAGTCCCAAAAGAGTGATTCATCTCAGCCTTTTGAATGAATTTACCCCACTTGATGATACAGAAGATGCAGACGATTCTAATAATGATGCCTCCAGTACTGATGACAGCATCAAGGATATGTCAGGTATGTACTCCACTCCCCCCTCTCACATGAATAATTACTAATTATTATTTCAAAGACAATGACAGTGATGATGAAGATATTACCAATCAAGGGGAATAGGCGAGTTGATTTATTGGGCATACTTAAACAATTTCCATATTCAATCTATTCTTTAGTTTCAGCTGTCAAAATGAGTAATAAAATGGTGAATAAAATGGAATTGAATCTGTGAAGTGAGTTGTAATAATGCTTCCATGCTATCTCTGAGAGTGAGTATCAGCAATGATTGAATCACAATATATCAGTATTGCACAATATTTCTTACTTGAATATGAATGAATGCTTGCCTTTACGCATAAATATGCTGTAAATACGCGACCATACAATTAGGCTCCAAGTCTGAAAGTGAGCGTCAATGGAGCATCAACAATTTTTGGTGGTACAACATCTCTAGCGCGTCAGATTGTGTGAGCTCTGGGAGTATAATTGCAGTTTTGACTGCCTTTATAGACAAATCGATTTTTACTGATGCACTCAAGCAACCAAGATTGGAGGAATTAAATCACGATTGATCCGTATCGCACGGTATGTTCATATTGAATATACATGAAAGCCCGCCGTTACAATCATATCTATTTTTTTTGCACAACAAAACGCGTAGACTGCAGGAGTAAAAGTGAGTGTCAACGGTGCGTCAACGATTTCTGGTCGCACAACATCTCTAGCGCGTCAGATTGTGTGAGCACCATCAGTGTAATTGCATTTTTGACTGCCTTTATCGGCAAATCAATTTTTACTGATGCACTCAAGCAACCAAGCTTGGAGGAATTAAATCACGATTAATCCGTATCGTACGGAATGGAGCAACCAAGCTTGGAGGAATTAAATCACCATTAATCCATATCGCACGGTATGGAGCAACCGAGCTTGGAGGAATTATATCACGATTAATCCGTATCGTACGGTATGTTCGTATTGAATCAGTATCAAAGCCCACCATTGTAATTATATTTATTGATTTTGCATAATTAGATACGTAGACTGTAGGACTAAAAGTGAGTGTCAACGGAGCGTCAACAATTTTTGGTGGCACAACATCTCTAGCACGTTAGATTGTGTGAGCTCCATGAGTATTATTGCAGTTTTGACTGCCTTTATTGACAAATGAATATTTTCTGATGCACTCGAGCAACCAAGCTTGGAGGAATTAAATCATGATTAATCTGTATTGCACGGCATATTCATATTGAATAAGCACGAAACCCTGCCGTTACAATCATATCTATTGTTTTTGCACAATAAGAAACGTAGACTGGAGGACTGAAAGTGAGCGTCAACAGAGCGTCAACAATTTTTGGTCGCACAACACCTTTAGCATGACAGATTTTATATATTTATTTCATATTTTCGAAGTTTCAACTGCTTTTATCGATGAAATAGTTCGTAATGATGTACCCATACTACTTCTGAAAGTGAGTATCAGCAATTATTAAATCGCGATTTATTGATATTGCAAAATAGGTCCCAATTAAATATAGCCCATTGTCATACTTTATAATTGAATATACAACCTGCAAGTGACCATACATGTAGGCTACAGAACTGAACGTCAGCGTCAACGGAGCGTCAACGGATCGCTGAGAAACAGTGTAGAACTTATGTTATATTTCAATATCATATTTTTTAATGATCTTTTGACAGTTTTTAAATACAAAACAGCAACTAATACCTCGTCGAAATCACCTGTGATTGATTTTGGTGTACGAGTACAGTTCCCTAAGTAATGAACATTTCACAATATTATATCTTATTATATACAATGAAAAATCGGACAGAAAGTGTTAAATGTTATTGAGCTATTGGATTTATATCTTTATAGACGTATGTGCAATACTTTCCATTCGCCAAATACGTAAGAACCCATTTTTTGAACCCGCAGGTTGGACCCGGCGGGTCTAACCAAACCCAGTAAGACCCGCAGGTTGGCCGGTTCGGTTCCGGGTTTGGAACCGGAACTTATGACCGGTTCAGGTTTAGTCCGGTTCCAAACCCGGATCGCAGCCGGGTCACCCGGAACCGTTGCTAACACCAGACATTACTTTTGACATTATCTCTTCAGCTGTTAATTTATAATTTCATTTATTTCAATTGGCCTTCATATTATCAATTGTATTACTGCAAAGATTGTAGCTGATGATCTAGATATACTGATCATAAGTTTTATTTGAGGTTGTAAAGCCATGCTATATATGCTGGCAGCAATTTTTTACTATAATTTCTTTCAACTACTATTGAAGTGATGTATATTATTGTATCATATTTTGGCATTATATTATAAAATAGATTTGAAGAATATTGAAATAGCTACCATGATCAATATATTCAGTGATTCTCCAATAAATTATATCTTTCCAAATATTATAAATATTGTTTTGATAGTGCAATTTTTTTTTATTTGTTTCAACATTCACCTTGGCATCTCACTGGGTATACAGCTCCTTATATCTATTCTTGGCCTTGGCAGCAATTCATTTGCTGGCCTTCAATTGTTGAAATATATTTTTCAAATTATAAAAGTGATATACTACATTGACTATATTGTCCAGCATTTAAATATATGGAATGTTATACGAGCAATAGAAATGGAATACTATTACAAAGCAAGTGTATCAAACTATATAACAAAATATATACAACTAAATAATGTATCAATTGTGCAAAGTAGTGTATAATATTTACTAGAATCCATGTCATTATCTTGATTTCTTCTTTATATCAATACAAAGATACCTTTTATATTTATTATGACTTTGATATAATTATTATTGAAGACACCAAACATCAACAATTGTCAATCTTTTCAAGGTACTTATACTGTTCAAGACATTTGTATTTCAATCTGCATTATATGAAACCAATTAGACTTGGACAGATTACTTATAATGTAATGGAAATCAATTAGAATATTAAAACAAGTAGCGATATTGTAGTATTTGAGTTAGATAATGCTTGAAATATACTAAAATTAGGGAGTCTATAATGTATTTCAAGATTTTAAAAGTTAGAGTGTTCATGTTGGCATGGTAAATTATGTATCTCCAGTTTGAAATATTAAAATGTATTGCATATACTGCTTTTATTATTGTGAATATCATGATACTTAGGGTACTTAGTAATCTCTACAGCCAGAGTTGAATAATATTACCAGACGTTGGTATCAATTGAACAGATATAGATAGTACAAGATTTGGAATTGAAAAGAATTGCAATAAATACTATGAAAACTTGTTTTGAGAGACAAATTTGTTATACTGTTTTGAAGTATGACTTTATATGAGGAGGTTATTGTATATCCAAAGTACCAAGGCAAAAAAGCAACCAATATGCTGCAGATTTTCAAATTCACATGGGCAGCTGTTCATAGATTGCTAACTGACATATATATTAGCCATACTATGTTGTTATCAAAGAATTTCATAAATTGGGTGGGATTGGATATGAATATCATTTACAGCTGTATATCACGGACAGAGAGTGCTGTCTATACAAGTTTAGGCTTTGTAAAGAATATAAGATAAATATATATCTTCTTATCCCATCAATAGTCTTTAGTATATATTTTTGGATAAATATAATACCCAGAAATATTAATGTATTGTCTTCAAGTGGATACAGGATATTCCTTGTATGATGGGTACTGGAATAGCTTATTTGTATACTCTATAATATTTCAGTTATCGCCAAACTGATTACTCATTATCTATATGTGACTGTATACTGGACTGTATGCTATTGATCTTTCTTTACTATTTGATAACTGCCATAATGCCAGTGAATACAGATTGGTCAAAGCCTATTATGAATAACTCAAATAATATATCAGTAATACTTCCATAAAACAATATAATTCAAAGTAATATTTCCATCCTATTGCAGATTCACAATATATTACTTGATGTATTAATAAACAACTCTCGTTTCATTATATCTTAGATTGCAAAGGTGTTAGTTTAATCAGAATAGCATATCAAAGTTGTTCAGGATGATGACAATAATATGCTCAAACAACATGGTTGCTTCTCAGAGTCTGTGGATATAATGGCTAAGATGTTGTCAAATATCATGGTTACTAATCAGGACTCATGGGTATATGGGCTGGGTTACTGTTAAACCTGACAATTGATTCTGAATGGCTGCGGATATAGTGGCTGCAATCATATCAAACTTTATCGTCACTGGTCGAAGAGTCCATCAGTGCAATGGACATAATTATATTAAACCCTACAGTTGTGGTATATTTGATAAAGATATATGCTATTTATTTATTATTAAATTGTATGACCTGTTATTTACAAGTTCCATCTCTGACACTCCCACAACTCTGACCAAATTACTCTGAAAATTCTGGTATTGTACAAGCTCTGACATTTTTGTTCTTACAAATCTGCCCTGTTTACACAGATATGGGCTTGGAATCAAATTGACAGTTGAATAACCTGGCTTTCATGTGGGCACAAAGGGGGATAAATGGGATTGTTCACAAGAAAACTTTGAGTGATGAACAAGATGGCAATCATGTAAGATATGGCTGAATCATCTTCAGGTAGGCTGAGACTGAGATAGATGAAATAGCACACACTTAGGCTTGGAGTAATAGAGTTGATAAGAAATAGGGTTAACAGAAGACAGGCCTTAGAAGGGCTTGAGAGAGATCGCTTGAAAGCTGGATGCAAAGAGCAAGGGCATGGCCAAATATCAATAAATTTGTATACTATTTAGCTTGAAACATGTCAATCCATAGTCAGGATACCAAGTACAAGACTTTACTGGGAAAATAACGATACGTGCTGTATCAACAGTACTTGCCAGCATGTAAATAAATAGAATTGAGTTAGCTACTAGAATTAGTTGCTAATATTAGCTGTGAAGGGCAAGCAACTTACAAAATACAAATATAATTAGTGTGATGACTGGCTCAGGTTATATTAACCCACAATTGGAAAGCTGAGTTGAGAATTGAGAGATGGGGGGATGATTGAACAGTACTTAGTAGCCAGGATATATGGGGTCTGTTGTCGAAGCTGGCTAAGATGGGAACGCTATGCTACAACAAAGGAATTGATGGAGTAAGTATAATTATGAGCTGGCTCTTGATATTATTTGACTGTGGACTGTAAATACTCTGGGCGGGGGAACTTAACTGTAGATTGAATAGGGTTGAAATGAGAAGAGGGGGAGATGGAGATAAACATATAGGAGAAAAAGGGGAAGATGGTTGAAAGCACTTGTATTATATCTTCCTAAGCAAGAGACTGTAGATTCATCTGTCAGAAACCAGATTTCAACTTGGTAAGTTGCAGTTGTATTGTTTTGTATTATTTGCTGGGATATGTAACCTATGACTGGAATAACCAAAATTATACCACTAATTCTGATTTCATCTGCAATTTTTGGCAAGAAGGTACAACATTAAAAGAGATAATGGGCTCATCATATCTTCCCAATGCCTAGTTTTAGCCTACTAGTTCCTCCTGAATTCCTTTTCTATCTCTTGCCCCACCTTGATTTAAGTTTCCCCCCTGACTATCACCAGTGAACACTCAGATAATATCAAGAGTAAGCCATGTTTCCTGGTTCCAAACACTGCCACAAAACTCCTTCCCAACTGGAACTCCAACATCCTGAGCAGCTTCTTCACTGAACTGGCAGCGATATATGGTCTGTAGAGTGAATTGGTCTTTTGGCTCTGCCTTAGCAATCCACTTCACAAGTTGGGAATATTCTTCAAGTCCTTGAAATGTCCTCAATAGAGACCCAGCAGTGGCATTGCTGCCCACCCGCACCACAAACGATTGGTGTTAGATATTGGCCACCTTGATGTTTGGTCGTTTGTGAGGGCATTCATCACTGCTAACATCTGTTTTGCACTGCCCTCCACCTCTCTTTTCTTACTGTTTGTCACGTTTTAGGGTCCTGGTGACAGTTTTTCGCAGGTGGTTGCAGAGATCGTGGATGAAATAGTGAATCCAGTCATACCTGATACCCTCAGAATCATCAAACTGGTCAAGGGGTAGGAACAGCATATCACACTGGATAACATCTGAAATAGCTGCTGCCGGAAGTGCAAACCTGATACACCCCTTGATACGGCTCGCAGTCTTGCGGAATGGTCCCATTACACCTGGGGGGTGCTGAGGAATCAGCCATTCGTGCCCAACATGATTCTCAAACTTGGAGATTTCACTTCTCTCAGGCATGTCACTTTCCTTGGACCCCTGTATAACTGGGCCCATAATAACCATGAGTTGCCTGGCGGTGACTTTAGCCCCAGCGACTGTGGGCAGCTTTTTTCAATCTCCAGTTCTATCAGGTGGAACAATGTTGGCAGGGGCTGTCTGACCTGGGTATTCACCAGGAGTGATCAGCCGCTGGCATTGACCAAAGAGGATATTAGACGTTGGGGTCCATGGTGACAGTTCAGGTTGTGCTTTTGTCCATCTCCATTACCCAGGGGCCATACTGTCTTCAGTCTCCCTTATCTCTTCAGAAGTGGTGGTGTCTGGTCTAGGTGTCAGTGCTCCTGGTGCTTTCAGCTGTTCTGGGAGTGGTTGAGGGGAGGTGGGCTGCATCAGAGGTGGGGGAGGGTTTGTGGACCATGAGTCTGGACAAACTGATGGTCTTGAAGGAGGGGGTGGAGGATGTGGGGTATACTGGGGCCCTTTAGCTCCAGGTGGGGGAGGAGGAGAATGTGGGGTGCACTGGAGGCCTTCAGCTGCAGGTGGAGGGGGAGGAAGATGTGGGGTGTACTGGGGCCCTTCAGCTCCAGGTGAAGGGGGAGGGGGATGTTGGGTGAACTGGGGCCCTTCAGCTCCAGGTGGAAGGGCAGGGGGCTGTTGGGTGAAGTGTGATCCTTCCACTTCAGGTGGACCTGGCCGCAGATGGGCAGGCAGCAGTGTAAGCTGGTCTTTGACAGGTGGCGGGAACATTGGTGGGTTTGGGTTTGCTGAAGGTGGTGGTGGTGGTGGTGGTGATGGTGGTGGTGGTGGCATTTGTGGTGGTGGTTGGGGTAGAACCTGTTCCTATGGAACCCAGGTTTGTCGGCACACATTCTCCATGTGCTGACAATCGGGGATGATTATCGGTGGTGCAGTATTCAGAGGATAGTTCAGTGGTTGCAATTCATATTGCGGTTTCTGAGTTGGCAGCCGGAGCAGTTGACAATTGGGATTGAGATGCCAGGCATACCTATCTAACATTGGAGACCCATCACTGCAGAGCTGACAGCTCAAGTTGGGACATTCTGGAGGTGTGTTACATAAATATTGGTATGGGTGTCCTGGATTGGTCGGAAGGTGGCTGTTGGAGGGGTTGTTTTGCGACATGATACTCAGATATATTTATCAACAAAAGGTTACGACATCCAGAGCTTTTTGCTACCAGTTCTTGCTTAGTCAGGAGTCCATTACTCAAATAACATAGCAGGCAGAATGCATGAAACCCCTGTTGGTGGTGGCAGATTCTGGGAATATACTGAAATTTTAGCATACATCCAAATATACAACACTATCCAGAGATGACAAACACCAATTATCCAACATCCATCAGACTCAGATATCTTGCTATTGAAAGGGAACTACACAATTAGATGCAATCTGAGCCCTGCTGACACCAACAGATACATTTGAACATCTGCCTACAAGTTTTTGTACGGTGCTTGTGACAGAAATTGTAGGCTCAGCAGGGGTTAGGGATGGAAACTCGTTCACTTTGTGGGATACTAACAATTTGTCAGGTGAAGTAATGTATAGTTGTTTGACTGTTTCAAGACTAATTCTATCAAGCCTGGGTGTCATATGGCACTGAGCCTCATCTTGCTGCAGGGGTGCGTAACTGGAATGTTCAGTACTTTTCTTCACCCCTGCATTGATGCTTCTCACCATTCACCATATCCTGGTTACACTACATCAACCATTTACCATACACTTGTCGCACCCTGTTTACATTCACCATACACTCATTGCACCCTATTGATTATTCACCATTCACTCATCATCTTATCTACCATTTGGCATACACACGTCCCAACCCATCTACAATTGATCATCTACACATTGCACTCCATCAACCAGAGATACTGTAACAATGGTTACCAGTAATGGTTGTCAAGCAAATCTGTTCTGACTATTGTGATGCACACTATGTGGAACGCAGATCCACAACTCCACTGGTTTTGCTCAACATTATGAAAATGATTACCCAAAGGTATTTGATGACATACGATCAGTACTTGAATGACTTGAAACAGTAGAAAATTGGAGATCAAGTGAGTAGCGAGATGAGCAATGCAAGGAGTAAATGAATGAAGGAGAACCTGACAGTGCCCAAGGGTTCATACCAGCTGTGCACACCACTGAGGGTACTTCCATACCCAAGCTGCCAGAGATACATGACATCTCATATGTAACCACAAGGACAGTTACCAATGCAAAAGTGTATGGAGAGGCCACACGTTAGCAAGTGATGGAAGACGCTAAAAACCTCTATGACAAACACCAGAAACCAAATTGAAACCTGTGGAACCCATTTGCAAATTCATTTCATTATTGACAAGCCCATACTCAGGATACACAAAGCAAATCCTGGGTAAATGACTATTTGTGGCATGGCCTGGATGATTTCTGTATTACTGTGTTTCAGACAGCAGCTGAACTCTGTGAGCTGCTGAGGTGCCTCGACTGCGGGCTGGGAGCAGTCAGTTGGCTTCAGGCTCTTGGGACATATGGCAACATATACTGCAGGGACCTTTTCAAGTATATCCAGTTGCTTTTGGGGTATTTACTGTTTGCGGAGCACTAAGATTTTTCCCTGGTGCAGTGGCACAATTTGGTAGATCATTGAATCCAAAGTGAGATGAACTCAGGAGCGTGGTGGTGGGAAACTTAGGAGCAATCACGAGATGGTGGGATAATTGTGCTAGTGATCTTCACCTTGGACAAAATCCATCTCATTAATTTATTGGATAACAAGAGTATTTGGCCGCTAAATATTGGTATCAGGAACATTCAGAAAGATGTTCATTGTGCAGCATCAAGGTGGACCTGGATTCTGGCGGGATTCATTCCTGTTCCACCATATGGCCCAACTGATATAGACTCTTCATGGCACCACACAATCAATACCATCCTGAAACCACTTTGAGAAGTCGATATCAGTGGTACTGGGTGCAAATGGGATTGTGCCAACAATTTCAAATGTATCTGCTATCTGTTGCTAGCAGTATGGATTAGTGTTGGCAACGAACCGGATTGGTTCGAGTCGAACCGAACCAAGCAGGGATTCGATTCGGGTTCGATCTGGGGTTCGAGTCGAACTACAGGGTTTGTGACGAACCGGTTCGTGAACCTTGATTTTCGAACAAAAATAAGTAAGCGAGTTCTAGTCCGATCATGTTGATTTTTGGTTTATCTTGTAGCGCTTGAAGTTAGCTACAAGATAAACCAAATGTCGAGCCGATCGGACAAGAACTCGTTTACTTATTTTTGTTCAAAATATGGGCGAAAATCGTGGGGTTTGAGGCGGAAGTCTTGGCAAGGATTCGCTTCGCTCGAACCGAATCGGTTCGTCAATTGCACGAACCGCCGGCGGTTCGTTGCCAACACTAGTATGGATTGGGGACAACCTGGATATCACAATGATCACAAAGATAGTCGGAGGAGCGTGCTTTCTGTATGCAGTAACAAAGGGACTGGTGATGGGCCATGGCAAAGGCTTTGGCAACAGGGGGCCTCAATGTACATCAAGCTATCAGAAGCACCTGGAGGAGAATCAACTTGATGAATTCACAGAACTGCATCTGCAACCAACATCAAATCGCTTCTGGGATTATCCTGTGTATAACGTCTATCGCGTATGGCAACCAGAATCGCTTCACCAACTCTATTTAGGGATTGTGAAAGATCTTCTCAACTGGCTTTTGGAGTACCTCACCGATTGGGTCTTGAAAGCTGAATTTAATGGCTGGTTCACCTGCGGTCCACACTACCCAACCATGTTGCATTTCTCTAAACCCTTTGATGCTCTCAAAAATGGATCCTGGCATGGCAATCAAATCCGAGAAATGCTCAGGAGTCAATTTGCAGTCTGTGCTCCCATTCTTTCCCATGATGTTGCAGGGCAAACAATGTCAGAATATGCATTTGATACCAAACTTAAAAAAATGATTCCAACACTGATTGAATTTTTTTCACTAGCCAGCCATTGAATGTACTTGAATATTTCATTGAAATTCCTCCACAAAGCTCTCGAATGCTTTCAGAAGTACAAATATATCTTCACCTCTCAATGTGCTACAAAGACTCGGACAAGGTACTTAGGAAGCAAGTTGCAAGCACAGGTGGCAAAACTACAGGAGGTGATGATTGGGATGATAGAGAGTGAGCTGTATAGGCAGATTTATGGTATCACAACTGGGGAGCGGAAAAGTTTTCAGGGGCACCTGATTCATGTGATGTGGTGTGCCACTATCTGGAATGCAGAGGAGCGGACGACAACACTTATATGACTCGACGCACAGCTCTACAGAGGGACTACAGAACAGCTTGCCCAGTTTGCCCAGTTGTTCAACAAAGTTCAGGACCGCCTGGAACTCAAGCTGCATCCCGAAGCGAGCAATAGACCAATGTGTAAATTTCCTCGAGAACTTGAATGAATGTCACACCATCATGACTGCCGTTTTCACTGTATCGCCGGTCACTTGTAAGCTCTTTTGCCCCATTACCCTTGCTGAAAGCTATTTGCCCAACAGAAGTGTATTTCCAGTTGGTTGAAACTGTCCAGTACCAGCTATATTTAAGGTCAGTAGATATACCTGAACTGTTACAGAATATATGATTTTATACTATATTCAACTGGTAGACAATATTCAAGACATACCACCACCTGAAGATTCCTCCAACAGTAAATGAATTGATCCTCAGAAGCCAGTTTCAATATGCACAACTTATCCAAAAAGGACTCAATATTACAGTGATGTTGTGGAAGCTGAGGCAGCTGGTGGTCAGGTATATGGTATTGCTACTGAGATATAGTACAAACATTGTATATATCTGGATTCAGGACACCCATGGAATCCATTCAATTATATAAATAACAGACAGCAAGCTCAATCCTTGTGTTAGAATTCATATACATATATTGACCAGCACCTAAAACATCGACTTGCCCTCTTTGGTATCTAATTTTTTGAATCAGCTGTTGCATTTTGGGCAATCCTGGAATCCAAAAACTTCAGTTTTGGTCCAGAAAGTTGGTTAGAAGACAGTTTCTAAACATTCAGCACGTTGTGATATTGTGATATATATTCTGTTATATTGAATTCCTTTTGCCTAATATCCTATTTGGCAATACATCTATTGAAACTGAAAGCAAGTAGCACATTCAGTGGCCTATCGTATTTGCGGTGAAATACATAGTGGCAATCGGTATTGGATTATCCAGCAGCACCTGCCCAAGTGCCCCACAATTGTATCTGTTATATTGACTTTGGTAAATCATATCAAAGAAACTTTTCTGGTAATGAATAGGTTCAGCCCATCTATATGACAATGGGTAATATATAAAATTATGTCTACTGGATCCCCAAGCTGTATACCTGGATTTTGTCCTGACTTATATCAAATTCCCCAAAAAGTGACAGAAATACTAATGACATTTTGCACAATACGATCTATAGAAATGTGTCACTGTTCTAAGAACCAAAATATTGGTGGAGTGTTCTTTGAATGGGATTATGCCAATGGTTTTTGAAGGTGTATTTCACTGTTTGCTTGCTGGATTAGTGAATTTTCACAAAATACATTTATTGCTTAGGTATTATACTGTTTGTATCCAATTTGCAACATAAATCAAGATGCACTGATTAGATATTCATTTCAACATACAATCTCTAATCTGAGAAATTGAAAAGCCTAATGTATACATCTCAATCATAAACAAATTAATGAACTGATAGCATCAACAGTACATTTGAATAATCGCAAAAAGGTTGCTTCATTGACTAGCAAGCAATACACAGATACACTGGACCTAGCGCTGTAGCCAAGCCCTAGCCAAATCGCATGGAGCCACACTGAGCCACACTGAGCTGCAACTTATGTACATGACGGAGCCTCCCACAACAATCCGCAGATGAACAAAACTGGTGCCTGTTCCAAGGAACGTTTCAAACGATATAATCTTGGGCCCATACCCAACATCCCTTCGTAACTCTCTCACACAGGGCAAAATCCCATCACGAACCAATGAGAAACCATTTTTAAACTTCTTGCCAATGAAACCCCATCATTAATCCTCCTGCCAATGAAAAACCATTTTTAACCGTCCTTCAAAAACCCACTACAAACCAATGAAAACTCATTATTAACCTTGCTCCCAATCAAACCTTATACTGAACCTTCCTGCCAATAAAAACCCATTCTTAACCTTCCGGCATCTACTTATAGGCCAAAAGACCCTTCTTTTGATAGTACTGCCACAGTAATTCTTTGCAGCCACCTCTCAGGTTGACCAATGGCTGTCAATCCGGTGTGGGGTTTCCAAGCCACATCACCTTGTACTGGAGGGTTTAGACCGAACAGCCCTGATGCTCGAGAATAGCTTCTACTTTGTATTCCAGATTCTTATCGGTCATCGTCGAGAAACACAATGTTGAACGATATTTTCGGCCATAATCAACCCAGTCTCGTTTCAAATGAGATATATTGCAGACAATAGGTATTTTCCAGTGAACAGGCGTATCCAACTTCAAGGTGTTGGTACCAACAGCTTCAGTGATGCAAAAAGAGCCACAGCATGGCTGTTGAAATTTCCTAGAGTTGAGACATGAAGACTCAGATTTGGTGAAATCTGAATAGCCAATCGGGAGGAATGTGGTATTGAGAAAAACTGAGTCTCCCACCTTGAATTCGTGCAGGTGGCGAGACTGATTGGCCTCCGCAATCATCTGAGTCTGCGCATCCTCCAGCTGCTCTCTCAGCATGCAGAGGTCTGACATTATCTCCTCAGCTAAGTGGTTGACTGCCAAGCTGACTGTTCACTGACAGTCGGAACTCAGAGTCGGTACGAGCTGGGCACTTGGCATTCTTGGTACAAATTCAATATCGGCCAAAATGAAGATGTTTCAAGTAATTCATGGCATGCTGTGTTGTACAAAAATTTGGCCAGTGTTAGAAGTCAATTTCACTCCATTGGACTCTGTGTTACGTGTGCATTAAAGTAAAATTCAACGACTGTGTTAAGGTTTTCTGCTTGGCCATCTCTCTGTGGGTGATAGGTGGCACTGTGGTGGCGTTTGATTCCCAACTGGACCGTCAAGGAACTCTACATATCTGACCTAAAACACGTATCCCAAGCAGAGATGATGTTGTCTGGGATTCTGCTGTTTTGTACCCACATGTCAATTAAATGATCGGTGCATGCTTCTGCAGTTAAATCTTTTTCCTTTACTGCTTTCCACCATACTCTTTCGGATTGAGTCAGATAACGCCAATACAACCATGATATGATGGTGGCTACCGTTTTGTCTGTTCCTTGATGGCCGCTTCCGAGCGGAGAGTTGTCAGCTTCCAAGATAACAGCGTTCCACATGCCGATGGAATGCAGAGTGTACCAGTGTCCCTGCCAAAAAGAACGCCATGGTCAAGCTGAAACAGTCTTACCTGCACAATGTTTTTCCAATGGTGCTTCCCTTTTCAATGCCAAGTTGCCTGATTATTGGCCTCATCAGTTATTTTAACTTCCTTATGCAGAACATCAACATTTGGGCCGAAATCTGCATCTTCAACCAGTAATTCACACACCTCTTGCATCTATTCCTCTGTACCAATGATTTGAAGATTCATGGTGTTCATGCTCATGGCAGCTACTGGGGTTGTTGAGGCTGGATGAAGGATTGTACTCACTGCATCCGCCACTAGGCTGGCTGCTCCTGAGAAGTATTTGATCGAACAGTCATCCTGCTGAAGGTTATCCAGCAGTTGCCATTGGCAGCTGGGAAGTATCTTGTGGCTTAGGATATGCTGTAGCGACGCGTGATCCATATATACTGACTTGTGTTGATTGCCAAGGTAAGGCTGCCAGTGGATTCAACTGTGGTGCAGCACCAATAACTTGCAATCATATGCAAGGTACTGCGTTTCGATGTTGTGTACTGTTCGACAGAAGAAGCCCAGCAGGCACTTCACCAGCTGGCCTTTGGTTGGCCAGGGTTACTTTCGAGCCAGAACCCCACTAATTGCCACATCTGACGCATCATTGTGCAGATCATATTTGCACTCTGGATTACATAGTGCCATCACCAGAGCAGATGCTAAAGCCCTGTAAATATTGGCAAATTGAACCTGATGTTTTCACAGCCACCGAAACGTAAGATTTTCAAATGTCAACATGTATCGCTTGGTGGTCCAGTGTGCAAATTTGTATATGAATACCTTCAACATTCCAACATTGTAATCACTTGTCAGGCAGCATCTGCATGAGATTTGGGGCTGTGATGCAGTCACTATAATCTGGGGGTATGGAAATGAGTTCAAGGAAGATGTAACCTTACAACCTCATAATAAGGTCACTTTCTACATGCCAGAATTCAATAACCCTGAGTAGTTTATCCGGATCCTGCTGGACGGCAGGGTTTAGGGTACACCAGATAGTGAGACACACAGGCAGCCACCACAGGTAATATTGGTGCATGTGGGCAAACGTACAAATGATGGACTCCGCGGGTGCCACCCCATATTTTCCGTTCTATACTTTACCTTTTTGCGACCCAGCAGAAGCGGTATCTGCTTGAGAGACCATGAATGTGAACAGATGGTTGAAAGTTCAATCTGCCGCAGAGGTTGTGTACTGGGTCGAAACAAATGTTCAGTTTTGCCAGCAAGCATTCTTTTTTGCCAGGTGCACCTGGTCATTAGCCGTTTTTCTCAATCCATCATCTAGTTAAAGACCACTGCGCTCTCTGCGTCGTACCATCCATACAAAGCAAGCCACAGAAGTGTCAGTTCAATGTAGTCTATCGCAGTGCAGCGATCATGGTGCTGAAGTTGCTGTAGCATGACGTTGACCCCACTCCTGGAATGGTATGCTTCCTTGACATTCAAAATTTACAACAGTTTCGAGATGTCGGTTGAATATTGCTCAGGAGCACCCATCCTGGTGATTAACTGATGGTAATGCCAGAAAAGGTGTATTTTGGGTTTTCCAATGTGATACGATTGCAGTGTTAGCTGCGTCCATCAATTTGGACCTTTCCTTGAGTCCTTTGCATGATCATACTGCAGGTGCTTTCCCGTCATGGCGTGACAAACAGCAGCTTGAGCTGTCTGGCTTGCCCTGTAAACTTGTATCTCCAGACACCAGCCAATCACTTTTGGTGCTCCTCTGGCCAATGTGTTGCTGCTTTTTCAGCTTCCAACAGGAACCGCTCAAACTCCCCCTTGGCAGAAACAGTGACCTTCGATATACCAAACACGGCAATCATGATGGCATGACGTTCTCGTTCTAGTTCTGGAGCAAACTTGCTTGGCGGTCCACAGCAAGCTCCCGGATGCAGCTTGAACTCCAGGTGGTGCTGAGCTTCTTTCAACACTGGGCCAAACCGGGCACGCTGGTCTGTAGACACTCCATAGAGGTCTGCTTCGAGTTGTACTATTGTTGTCACCCACTTCTCTGCATTCCAGGTAGTGGCTCGCAGCTGCTCTTCCTTCAGGCATGGCTAAAATTTTCACAGCTGTCGAGTTGTGATACCATAAATCTTACAATGAAGCTCTCTCTCTAACTTTTCCATTGCCACCTCTTGAAGTTTTGCTGCCTGCACTTGGAAGTCGCTTTCTGAAAGCCGTTTTCGAGTATCAGTAGCACGTTCAGGAGTGCACATTTGTTTGCGCTTGTAAAAGCTGTCCAGAGTATCATCAAGGTATTGCAACAAGAGATCCGACTGTATTCACTGGCTGGCTAGGAATAACAATTCAATGAGTGCCTGAATCAATTTCATAACCCCTGTATCAGATGCACGTCCTGAAATTGTTTTCCCTGCAACATTGCTGGAAAGATGGGGATCACATACAGTAGATAGACTCCTGAGCATTTCTCAGATTTGCTTGACATGCCAAGATCTGTTCTTGAGGGCATCACAGGGATAGAGAAATGCAACATGTTTGGGTAGTATAGAACTCAGGGGCATCAGGTATGGAATTCAGGGTTCAAGCCTCGATCGGTGAGGTACTCCAAAAGCCAGTTGACATGATCTTTCACAATCCCCAAATAGAGTGGGTGAAGCCCATCAGGTTGTGAAAGGCGATAGACGTTGCACCGAGGATAAACCCAGAAGTGATTTGAAGTTGGTTGCAGATGCACCACTTGGAATGCATCAAGTCGATTCTCCTCCAGGTGCTCCTGATAGCACAATGTACATTGGGAATCCCAGGCGCAAAAGTCTTTGCCATGGCCCTTCGCAGGTCCCTGCAGTACTCCACAGGAACGGCATGCTCCGTATACTATCTTGGTGATCATTGCAATCTCTACGTAGTCCCCAATCCCAGTTGCTAGCAATTCATCGCAGGTAGGATTGAAACTGTAGGCACAATTCCACCCATAACCAGTGCCACTGTTATCAAGTGCTCAATGTGATTTCATGATGGTATGAATCGGGTGGTGCCATAAAATGTCTATATCGGTTGCGCCATTCAGAGGAACTGGAAAGAATCCCATCAGAATCCAGGTATGTCTGGATGCTGCACGACCAACATCTTTCTGAATGTTCCTGTACTCATATATAGCGACCAGGCACTCTTGTGCCAGAGAAATTTGTGAGATTGATTGTGTCTGACGCAAAGATTACAGGCTCAATTGTTGCACCATCGGGTAATTGCTCCTGAGTTTCCCACCACTCCTCTCATGAGTTTATTTCACTTGAGATTCTATAATCAGCCAAATCGTACAGCTGCACAGGAGCGAAATCCAGGTGCTCCACAAACAGTAAATCCTACAAAAAAAACTGGATACACTTGAAAATATCTCTGCAGCATAAGTTGCCATATTTCCCAGGCACCCAAAGCCAACCCTCTTCTTCCAGTCCAATGTTGAGGCACCTCAGCAGCTCTCAGAGCTCAGTTGCTGTCTGGAATCAAGTTGTACGCAAATCATTCAGGCTGCACCACAGATAGTTGTTTACCCAAGTATTACTTTGTGTACCCAGGGCATGGACTTGTTGATAATTGCACAGAATTGCAAATTTGTGCCATGGGTTCCAATTCAGTTTCTGGTGTTTATTGTAGAGGCTTATAGCCTCTCCCAGCCCATGCCCACCGGCAGACTGTCCATACATTTCTAGGTGGGTGCCTATCTGCGGAGTTATAAATGTAATTTCGTGTATCTCCAGTAGCTTAGGTATGTGAGCACTCATGCAGGTGTGCACTGTTGGTATGAACCCTTGGGCACTGTCAGGTTCTCCTGCATTCGTTTCCTGTTTTGCTTTCCTCATTTTGCTACTTACTAGATCTCGAATTTGCTTCTGGTCCAAGTTGTTTTATAACCTCTCCCATGTTGTCAAATGCCTCTGCGTGATTTTTTCAATAATGTTGAGAAAGACCAGTGGAGTTGCCAATCCACTTTCCACATAGTATACATTGCAATTGTAAGAGCTGGTTGGCCCCATGCCTCATATTGGTAACCATTACAGTATCCTTGGCAGATGGGACAAGATGGGTATATGGCGAATGGTAGATGGTGGGTAGAGTATTTGGTAAATGGTAAGATGGGGTGGGACATGTGTATGGTCAATAGTTGATTAGGTGCGACAAATATATGGCAAATGGTAGATGGTGCAACAAGTGTATGGTGAATGGTAAGATAGAGTACAAATAGTGTATGGTGAATGGTTGGATGGGGTGTGACGAGTGTAAGGTGAATGGTAGATGGAGTGCGACAAGTGTGTGGTGAATGATAAGATGATCCAATTCAGGGGCAAAGAAAGCTACCAAAGCTTCCAGTTGCACAGCCCTCCAACGAGATGAGGCTCCTTGTCATATGACATACAGGCTTAATTGAACTGGTCTTGACACAGACAAACCACTATATGTCACTTCCCCCAACACACTGTTTGTACCCCACAATGTGATTGAGTTCCTGTCCCTTACCCTTGGTGAGCCTATGATGTTCGTCAAAAGCACCACACCAATACATCCAGGAAGAGGTTTGGATGCAGCTGAGGGTGATGGCAGGGCTCGGATCGCATCCAATTATGCAGCTCCCTTCCAATCGCAAAGCATCTGAGTCTCATTGGCGTCGGATAATCGAAGTGTCTAATCTCCAGATAGTGTTGTATGTTTGGATGTGTGGTACATTTTTGGTAGATTCCCAGAATCCGCAACCACCGACAGGGGTTTCATGCAGGATACCTGCTTGGTTATTCAAGAGATGGACACCTGCATGACCAAGCACCTCCCTTAAAAGGCAGTATGCTGATTTTGATAATCAAACTTCAACAAACAAGGCGATCGCAAGTGTGGATATATTTTCTTTGTTGTATCTTCAGAATTGTAGCCTAAGTTGGGTGGGCTTTGAGACACTGCAACAAAGTAGCAGGGGTGATACCATACCTGTCATCTAGTGATCAACTTGAATACTCCTAGTACACAATGGGTAACAAAAACATGTATCAGCAGTTTGTCAAACAAGGTCGTATGGTAAGAGAAATACAGGTGAGGTTGGTACGCATTGAGTGGTCTGAAGATCATTGTGAGTGTACATAAATGCACCTGGCCTCCAACAAATGCAGCGTGTCACATACCTCATTCTTGGCATCTACTGCAGGTAACATAGATCATTTAGGAAAATACTGCGAACCTCCTAACCTCCTCTTTGTAACTACTGCTACTTATCATGTCACAGCACGACCCCTTCAACAACCACTTTCTGACCCATCCAAAACACCTGAGTCAATATTATGGTGGCACACCTCTACCACAATCCAACCCAAACTATCAGCTCAGCAGTGATGTGTTTCAGATGTGGTATGGTTTTGCCTGGCATCCCGATCCTAATTATCAACCTCCCAGGCTGCCGACTAATACACTGCAATATGAATCACAACCACTCAACAAATGTCCTCCGCATACTGCTCCACCGATAAGCAGTCCAGATGGACAGTGCATGTGCATTGAGTATTGACAATCAACAGTTCCATACGAATGGGTTCCATCCTGACTACCTCCACCACCATTTCTACCACCACCATCTTCAGCAAATACAAACCTACAAATATTTCCACCACCTGACAAAGACCAGAACACACTGCTGCCTCGCCTTTGGCAGCCAGGTCCACCTGGAGCAAAGGATTCCGGTTTACCCAACAGCGCCCTTCACCTACACCTGGATATAAAGGGCCCCAGTACACCCCACATCCTCATCCCCCTCCACCTGGATATGAAGGGCCCCAGTACACCCCACATCCTCATCCACCTCCACCTGGAGCTGAAGGGCCCCAGTACACCCCATATCCTCCTCCCCCTCCACCAAAACTAACCGATCCTCCTGGCTCATGGGCCATAAACCCTCTCCCACCTCTGATGCAGCCCACCAGTCTTCAATCATGTGCAGTACAGCCGGGAGCACCAGGAACACCAATGCTTCGACTGGAAACTGCCACTTCTGAAGAGACCAGCGAGACTGTAGTGAGTGCAGCCCCTGGGCAATTTGGATGGACCAAAGCGCTACCTGAACTGTTGCCATAGACCCCGACCTCTAACATCCCCTGCGGTAAACACTGGTGGCCGATCACTGTCGGTGAATGCCAGGGTCCAACAGCCCTAGTCGACAATATTCCACCCAATGGAACTGGAGATGGAAAACAGCCACCTACTGTTGCTGGGGCTAAAGTCACCACTGGGCAACATATGGTTAACAGGGGCCAAGTTGAAAAGGGGTCCAAGGAAGGCGATAAGCCTGGAAGAAGTGACATCTCCCAGTGTGTAAATTATGTCTGGCATGAATCGCTGATTCATTGGCACCCTCATAGTGTGATGGGACCACTCCACTTGAGGATGAGGCAGATTGAGGGGTGTACTGGGTTTGAACTATGGGACGCAGCTATTCCAGATTGCATCGAATGTCATAAGGAGTTCCTACTCCTTGACCAGTTTGATGATTCTGAGAGTATCAGGGATGTCTGGATTCACTATTTCATCTGTAATCTATGCAACCACCTGCCAGAGACAGTGACTGGGACTGTAAAAGGTGACAAATGACAAGGAAGAGAGGTGGTGGGAAGAACAAGGCGGAGAGTAGCAGTGATGAACCCCCTTCTAAACAGCCAAACATTGAGGTGGCCAATATCCAAACATGTTGTTTGTGGTACAGGTGCACAGAGATGCCACTTCTGGGTCTCCATTCAGGACATTTGAAGGACTTGAAGAAAATTCCTAACTCCTGGAGTGGATTGCTAAGGCAAAGCTGAATGGTCCGTTCACATTCCAAACCATATATCTCTGCCAGTTGAGTGAAGAAGCTGTTCAAGACACAGGAAGTATGGTTGGGGAGGAGTTTTGTGGTGGTGTTTGCAACCAGGAAACACGGAATGGGAAGGTCCAGAACTTCCATGCAGTTGTGTTTGAAGCTGTGACTCTGCTCCTTGATGCAAATGTGTGGAATGGAGATGGGAAGCACCCACCTGAGTACCACCTGTTAGAAGAAGGAGCCCAAGACAATCAATGATAGAGAGGGAGAAAGTTAGCAGTGCCTGAAGCAATGAATGAAGTTCTGGGCTAACTGGAATTCCTTGTAGGGAGCACCCCCACAAATACCCAAAAGGAAGTCTCCCAGAACCCCTGGTGCACCACCTGATACACCCAGCAAGAGGAGGGCCCCAGCCCGGCTAGATGACTATCCCAATTTGCCTGTGCAACTGACCCTAAATGCCATTGCCACCCTGGTGGAGAACATTAAAAGCACTGACGTTCAAGACAGTAATTCACATTTTGTCAAAGAGCTGATTGAAGCTCAGGGTGACGTGCCAGGGCAAATTTTAGATGGTGCCTGCATGGCCACTATCAACCACACCTTCGAGCACTAGCATTTTGATGAAGCAGTTCCATTACTCGGTGCCGGGCTATGCGGAGATTAACATATGGATGCCATTCAAGGGCCACAGTATACCTTGAAGCACTTTGCAGACGTAAGTTTTCTTGCACATCAGATCTGAGCGATTTGGTTCAGTGTGCGGAGATGGATCTTCAATGTGGTCCGTCCTGGGGCACTCCTGACTGATGAAATGGGACTTGCAATGATATTCACCATCTTGGATGTGGCTCATCATGCCCAGTCAATTGCAGAAGATATGGCGAATCACCATAAGACACAACTACCAGTGCTCTTTCACCTCTTGCTTGGCAGATGGTGTCAGGAAGTGGAAATGGGCTTCTCAACCCTCAGTGCTGTCCAGAAGCAATGGGACCCTTGAACTCACCCTAACCCTGTTCCTTGTTGTCTTCTCCAGTTGCATTATGATAAGCAGACAACTGACCACCCTCCGTAGAATCCAGTACTCTGTTTGATGGTCCCGAGTGTCCAAGTGACATTCATCGGTTCAATCAATACCATTACCACAGGGACTCAGTTTCTGGTGTGCACTCTCTGCGCAGAAGATGCTGGTGACCTGACTCATACGAACCTCAGCATCTGTGAGGAACATCCCGAGTGACAGTGGGACATCCGTGTGATCAGGTACACTACGTTCATGAGCTGCGCTCAATGCAATACGAATGACACAGTTCACCTGCTTATGAACTGCCAGTGGTTGTGGGGAATCTTTGATGTGGTGCACCACTTGAAGGGTCTGACTTCTGAGGGTTGGTCTGTTGCATCTGAAGTCCAAATTGGTGACAAAGTGCAAATTACAGCGATACCAGCCTACCATTCACAGAAGGACTGGGCAAAGACCACTGGGTGGCTGTTTACAATTCCACATGCGCCTGAGAATACGCGAACAGTGGAAGAACATGGTCCTGTGGCATTCATGTCAGCAATCACCACCCTTCAAACTGCAGTCACACAGGGATGTTTCTCTGAAGCTCAGCATGAAGCTGTCTCTGTAATGATTGCAGTTGCTCACGCTTGGACAATCTCCCAATGGACAGAGCCGCAGCTGGCTTCAGGTGCACCCCTGGTTTACATCCCATCAGTGGATTTCTATCCAGTCAGGCTGGAGTTGTCTCAGGAAGTACAGAAGCTGCTTGATGATGTTGTCACCTGACACAAGAGGCAGAAGCTTGAAGGTGAGCAAGGGGTTGCCTGGCCAATTCATCATTGGCAGCTTGTTTGATTTTCGCTACCATTGGAGCAGGAAGGTGATAGTTTTGCTAATGGCAGTTGGAAGGAAGACTGGGATGCCAGCAGTTTGGTTGAGGGTCCAATTTTCAGATGGCTCTGAGACTCTTTCCTCCCTGAGTTGATCAGTGGTTTGGTGACTGTTCCTGAGATGGATGACCAGCATAGTTCCGGCTCTCCTCTTCTTTCACCGCTTCCTCAGAAGGCTGAACTGTGGTTTCCTTTGCCAGGCCAGGTTCGCCATCTGGCATGGTAGATTCATCGCCATTTCAACCATCATATCCAGGGCATTTGCATGGTCTCCAAAGATTCGCCCACCAGGTGCAGCAAAGTTTTGAGCAATTTCCAGAATTCACCCATGGGTTCCGTCTTCATCACCACCATCATGATCGGGAGTACTGAGTTCAACCTTGCGGCTTCCAATCATGGGTTGATTCTTCAAAAGCATTGGGTTTTCAACGTGCAATGGCCCGCTTTTGAACAGATTGTGTTACTGGATCAGATGCGTAAACTTCACATCTGGCTGGTCAGCACTTGCCCAAACAGCTTCAATGATAGAGTGACTGCACTCCGTATGATCAATTGTGCTACTCAGCTACATGTTGTACACAAACTGATAAATCGTCCGATGATTAGCAAGGAGGACATCTACAATGTTCTCAAAATGCCCATTGAGGGGACTGCCATTCAGACTGAGATGTTGTCTCAATCTAAATAGCTGCTCAGGTGTTTCTATGTGCGCTTGTATTTGGGATTTCATTGATGGGTCATTTAGAATGTGTTTTTTATTTGCTGGGGTGCATCTGGGGGTATTCTTTGGGGTTATACAGAGTTTGGGTGGGGATATTTTTTTGGCTGTTACTGGGTCTCTTTTTCAAAATGGGTGAGATTTTGTGTATCTCTATTATTTCCCATGTGTCACTAGGTCTAGATGTTGGAGAATCAATGGCTTTGGGTTACGGTATATATTCACTTGATATCATATGAGAAACAGAATGCAGTGGTGCAGAAGTATTTATGGTGGTGGTCGACAGTGACATAGTCCAGTGGTCGAGCGGTGAGGTGAATTTTGCTTGCCCAAAACCAGAAATCGAAAGTGAAGACATGGACCGCACAGTTCAGATCATACTCAAAATAGCAATTCATTCAATTCCAATTCGCCACACTAACTCTGGTGTATCTACCACACACTGTGACTAAACCTGCTGAAGCTTTCAGTATTCAAAGCAGTACTAGTATTGTTTCATATGCACGCTCGGCCTGCCAAGGCTTTTGCGGCAGACTGAGCTCCAGCTGAGAGCTTTGAAAGTATACAGAGATTGAGTGAGAATTGACGCTAAGGTTTGACATCATACCAGCTGATACTCACTCGATTGTTCCGAATAGAAGTTAGCTGCGCCCTGGAGCATCCCTCTGGCAACCGCCAACATGGCATGATGTTTTTGTCCCTTCTGCTCCATTCTATCTTGCCCCTTTGTTTCATCTCTGTACACCTACAGTTCAACCTGCCTGCCTGCCATTCGAATCCTCACAGCTCCACATGGACTAAAGCCCTTATTCCATCTACCATTTGGTGAACGCTTTCCCCCACTCCATCTTCTCTGCAAGTGAACCAACTGAATCTGGATAGACATGATTCACACTACAGAAGATACTATTTGTATTCAGCTTGAGATTGGATATAGCTGGGGTGCAGTACGGCATAAGATTGATCGGTACGTGTTGTTGCGGTTCTGCTGAGTGATGATCGATGATGGAGTGAATATCAGTGATTGATATAAATGATAAAGTACAATGACAATGAAATCAGGTTTTGAACGGAGACTAAAATACGATGAGAATAACATCAGCTTTCAATGGAGGCTAAATCATGATGAGAATATAATCAGGATTCAAACAAAGGCTACAGCACAACGAGAATGGAATCAGGTTTTGAACAAAGATTAAAGCACCGAATCACGTTTCAAACGGGAAACAACAAAATCATGCAAAAGGCGATGTACAAAGTAAGCAGAGGTTCGGCGGTATTATGGAACCAGTGAAATACTGTATATACACCAGGCGTTTGGCAGAGGATGTGTTTCTTTCTTTACTCGTTCTCTTGTCTAAAAAACAATCAATCAGCATCAGCTTTCACTTGTTTCACACTCGGTGATTCTGGCTCGAGTCACTTGGATACAGTTTTCATTTTTATAGCTACAGGCTGATTTTGATTCTTGAATCTTTTGGCTATCAGACTTTATAACCCCTAGAACCCCAAGCCCTTGACCCTTGACAGAAGAATGAGTCTACAATCAATTCCACCGGTTATATTCTTTCTTCATGTGCTGTCATACCCACAGCTTAGGCTGCTATTATTGTCACCGTACTTGTAATGCGTATTGTGAAGTTTTGAAATCAGCAAGCAACTTTGAAAACAGAATCACCATCCAATCCTACTGGAGAAACATGTGTTTACCTTGTTTGTGGACCTTTCGAAGACCTACGAATCCAGATATTTTTGGCCACCCGTACCACTTCTCAATATATAAATGAGAACGAAAGGAGCTGCAACAGTATGTATTTTTGTTACCGTTCCGATGAATGAAGAGATTCAGATCATGATTATCCAAACCCAACCATCCACTGCAATTGCAAAGCAATTCAGGAGTGGGCCGAAATGCCTACTTGCAAGTGCAGCATAGAGAAATCAATTAACTTTTTGGGTCACATCGCGGAACGTGATTGTATCCTTCGTTCACTGTGGACCTTTGGTCCTGAAACCATTTTGCCATGGTATCAAACCAGGTGTGAATGTGCTGGAATTCAAACAGCTGTAGTTGCTGCGATATTCCCAGTGCCAACGATTGCTGGATTGACAGGCTAATGAACAAGTGGAAACACATCTGCGATCAGTGTGTAGGAGAAGAATGTTCACTAGAATGCAATATCAACAACTATCTTCATCAATCACCTGTCAAATATGCAAGTAGCCATATCAAGTAGCAGTAAGAACGAAGAGCTTTGCTATATCGAGATTGCTAGAGTGGATCCAGATATCAGGGCACAAATGATATTGGTAGATTTTACAATGCTGAATCAACAAGATGCCCTGACAGCAGCCAACAAAAGGAAGGACTATATTACAGGCATGGCAGGAGCACCAGCATCTCAAATCGAGAATCAAATAGCGCGATTAAATGAACAAATTGTTACACAAGCAGCAATCATTGAATCAGCTCAAGGACGAATCATCGAGTTGATGAAACAATGGAAACACCTCGAACAAAACAAGGCAAACACAGGCAAAGAATTGGCACTGACACAACAAAAGATCAAGAACTTGGAAGCAAGAGTACCCATTTGTACAAACGGGAATTTAAAGACCAATGTCGCCAAGTTGGAACAATGACCAACAACCAGAGTACCAGAAGGGACGGAAAATCTCAGACAGAAATTAAAGAAAACAGAGAAACAGTTAGGGATCTGTGGAGATGAAAGAAACAAATACCAGGATCAGGTCAGAAGAGTGCTCGTGCTCGTGGTGAATGGTGGTAATGGTGGCAGAAACAGGGGACATAAAGACAGTGAAATTCTCCGATTTTCGGTAACAGATAAGAGAGCACTCCAAGAATGGATGGCACAATGAGAAATGAAAATTGCAGATGAACCAACACGAAATTTCTATGAGCAATTCAAAATATAGTATAGAGCAAATTGACTTGAACGTATGGTGTCAAATCAGATCCAGCTGTCAATCAACAGAGTCACTGGTAACCTCAATCTCCTATCATTGGCAAAATTGTTGGACCTACTACAGCTTGCCTTCAGAGATCAAGACATACAAGCAACCGCCAACTGAAAACTCCTTAAGCTTCGACGAAAATACCGAGAATTGTCTAATTATTTCGCAGAATTTCAATGATGGTTTCCGGATGTTCACTGGGACAAAGCAGCCTAAGCGATTGTGCTAAGACAGGGCTTATCTGAAGAATTGAAAGATTTACTACAACCTTCTGACATTCCAGAAGACTGTAACAAAATTCGTCAAACTTTGCTCAAAGAGGGATTCCCCGATCCCTGCTCATGCTGCTGAAAAAACAACAGGAAGATGGACAGCAGGATACAAGCAAGCTGAAACTACAAACAACAGCACATCCACCCCATCAACTCTGGAAATAGCACCTGCAAAAACCGCGGCAGGATATTATGGCCCCGTTCAAATCAATCTTTAGACAGTCAATGGGAACAAAATTACTCCGGAAGAATGCAAGCAGCGAAGGGAAGAAACACTTGGTGTGTACTGTGGCAATAGGAGACACTTCGCGATATCGTGCCCAAGAAAGTTGAAAGCAGTATCACGACAGGTGGAAGTAATACCTTGTAGGAAAGGAGGAAATGAAATGGACTCAGATTCGGGAAAGGAAGTCGAGCTGGGACAAGTTTAGGCCAGTGCAATAAGGATCGCCATTGCGTTGGGCACAAATTTTCTTTGTCTACAGTTGTTAAATCTTTTGGAATTTTGCAGTTTTCAATTCGCAGTGCAGAAATAATGGAGTTCTCAATGAAATGCAAATATCGTGTGGTGAAATGTTCGCTGAACATTGGAGACATATTAATCGATACTCATGCACTAATTGACTGTGGAGCCACACGAATAGCATTTGTGAATAAACATTTCATTTGCCAGCATTAGTTAGAAGAGAAGAAATTACCAGAATCAAGAGAGTGACAGGTGATTGTTGGAAGACCTGTCAAATCAGCAACCATTACGACCATGGCCAAGTTGAACATATGAATAAGATCACACCAGGAGTGATTACCACAGTATGTACCAAAGTTAGGGCATTATCCAATTGTGCTCGGATTGCCATGGTTACAACTCCACAATATCACATTCAAATTGCAAAACCGAAGAATTGGTTTCGACAGCAGTTACTTCCAAAATCACTGCCAACACCGCTCAAGCATATCGGTATGAGACAATTATATGGACACAATTGTGGATCCAGAGAAATTCAAATTGGACATCTGCACAATAGCCGTCTCACCTTGGATGAGAAGAATGAAAAGGGGCAAACTGAAGGTTTACACCGTGATGCTCTACGAGATCAACAAAGTCTTAGGAATAAAGGATCTACAAAAACAGCCTCTCAAAGAAGTCATCCCCAAGGAGTACCATGAGTATGTACCCCTGTTCAGCAAGGTAATCGCTGAAATACTACCTCCACACCGACCCTACAATCACAAGATTAAGTTACAAGAGGGCTTTGTATCACCATTTAAACAAATCTACAGCCTGTCCCAACAAGAGTTGCAAGTCCTACAAGAGTGGATAGAGAAGAACCTGTCCAAGGAATTGATTCAATTGTCTTCGTCGCCGGACAGAGCCCTGGTACTTTTTGCTCTGAAACGAGGGGTAGTGTGTCAACTATTGGGGGTTAAATGAAGGAATGATCAATAACCGGTACCTACTGCCATCAATCCAAGAAACCTTGCTGAGACTCACGACGGCTCACTACTATACCAGGACAGATGTCCGCAATGCATATAACATGATTAGAATCGCAGAACGGGATGAATGGAAAACGGCATTCAGGACCCACTATGGACTTTTTGAATCCTTAGTTGTGCCCTTTGGACTTACCAATGCGCCAGCATCGTTTCAAGAATTTATCAATGATACGCTACATCCATTTATGAATATATTTTGCACAGCTTTTTTGGATAACAGCCTCATTGATATTGACAATCTCAAGGAATATACAGAGCAGGTCTCAGCTGTAATGTCATTACTCAAGCATGCTGGCCTCTACCTAAAAGCAGAAAAGTACAAGTTTCATAAGGAAGAAGTCAAATACCGAAGATCAATTGTAGGAGTAAACAGAATCAGAATGGATCTGAAGAAATTAAAGCCGTCGGGAACCGGGAAGCACCGGAGAAACCGAAGGATGTCCAAGCTTTCCCAGGGTTTGCTGATTTTTCACAGCGGTTCATAAAGAATTATGGTAGGGTAGTCTAACCCCTAACACAACTTACGAAAATGCTGGAATACTTTCATTGGTGACCCAATCAGAAAGAGCTTTCGCCAAACTTAAGTCAGCGTCTACAACAGCTCCAGTACTGGCCCATTTCAATTTCCAAAAGGAAATCGTTTTGGAAACCAACACTTCAAGTTATGTATCTGCTGTAGTCCTCCTCAGTATGATGATCAAGGAGTATTACATCATGTAGCCTTCTTCTCCACGAAACATTCACCTGCCGGGGAAAATTATGAAATACACGATCAAGAACTGGGTGCAATAGGCCACGGTCTGGAACAGTGAAAACCAGAATTTGAAGGGTCAGCACATTGTATTAAGATCCTCACCGATCACAAGGACTTGGGGTGATTCATGATATCCAAATTACTGAACCGAAGACAAACCAGATGGTCCGAGTGCTTGTCAACATTTAAATTCAAGATAGTCCACCGCCCCAGAAAACAAGGCCAAAAACCAGATGCACTCACATGAATGCCAGGAGATATTCCTCCAAAGGGGGGGTAGAAAAAACCCAACAAATAGTGTTGAAAACGGAAAACCTGGACAAGGAACTGCGCAAAAACCTGGTAGTAGCATTCATGGCAACATTTAACCTTGATAACGACTTGGCGAATCCTGACAAGCTGTGGAACATGGTAAAAAATGTGTGTACACACAAGGAACAACAGTTGGAAATTTCCGAAATACAAATCCAGCCAACAGACGAGGACAAGCTCCAATGGAACCAGGAATGCCATGATTGTCTGATCGCCGGATATCCAGGATGAGCAAAATCCTACAACCTGCTAAACCAAAGCTATTCCTGGAATCAAATGAGAAACAACATGTCCCACTATGTACGAAACTGCCACACCTGCCAGAAGAGCATGGAAACCGATGGAAAAACTCATGGTATAATTTGACCATTGTAATTACCGAAGCAACCATGGAACGATCCGAGCATTGACATCGTAGTCGGACTACCAGAAACTGACGGATACAGTGCAATAGGGATAGTGGTTGACCACCTGATGAAAATGTGACATCTGCTACCCTGTACAGACAACATAGATGCAAAGAAGCTGGCAAAAATGTACGTCAAAGGAGTGTTCAGACTGCACAGACTGCCCAAAACAGAAGTGTCAGATTGAGGACCGCAATTCACTTTGGAATTGTGAAAACACGTCTGCGAGAGCCTGGGAATTGAGTGTGACTCTCAACCGCATTTCATCCCCAGACCCATGGGCAACCTGAAAGAATCAATGCAGTAATGGAACAGTATCTCCAGAACTTTTTAAATTATCAACAAATCAACTTGGTCAAATGGCTACCACTGGCAGAATTTCCAACTGACAATCATACCTCGGAGACAACTCACTGCTTCGCGTTTTTTGGCAATTACGGTTTCCATCCATGAATGACTTTTGCTCAACACCCAATCAAAGATCCTAACAATATTCGTGAAGTCAATGCTCAGCAGATGGCCCAACAGATGGATCAACTCTTGAGCGAACTCAGAGCAGAAATGAAAAGAGCCCAGGCCGTACAGTCCAAACAGGCCAACAAATCTCAAAGGGTTGCTATACCATTGCAAGTCGGTGACATGGTATGGCTGGATGTACGAAATATATCAACAGACTGACCCAGTAGGCAACTGGACTTGAAACTTATTGGACCATATGAAATTATGCAGGTCATCATTCCATGGGCCCATAGTGTTGAACTACTAAGTCAACTGCACATTCACGATATTCAACCGATATCCAGATGAGAGAAAGCCACACAGAATCCTCTCCCAAATCGCAAGCAAGGACCACCACCGCCGATAATAGTGGATGGAGAAAGGAAGTACAAATTTCAGAGAATAGACGATTGCAGGTGGTTCTAGAGGCAGCTGCAGTATTTGGTAAAATAGAGGGGCTACAATGAGCGCAGCTGGGAGCCTACAACCGATGTGGTTGGACTCAAGACTATCGATGATTTTCACATTGAACAACATGGCAAGCCCATGTCATGAACCTCACCGGCACTCGGCATTGGGGAGGGGAAGCTACTGTCAGGGTTGTGCTGAGTGATGATTGATGGTGGGGTGATAATCGGTGATTAATATACAAGATAAAGCATGATGACAATAAAATCAGGTTTCAAACACAGGCTGAAGCACAACATGAATGGAATCAGGTTTCGAATGAAGGATAAAGCAAGATGACAATGAAATTAGGTTTTGAAAGAAGGCTAAACCACGAAATCAGGTTTCCAATGGGAAACGACACACTCGTGCAAAAAGCGATATACAAAGAAAGCAGCAGTTCAGATGTATTATGGAACAAGTGAATTAATGTATATAAACCAGGTGTTTGGCAGAGGATATATTTCTTTCTTCACTTGTATTCTTGTCTATAAAACAATCAATTAGCTTTGGCTTTCACTTCTTTCACACACGGTGATTCTGGATCGAGTCTTTTGCGTACAGTCTTCATTTTTTCAGCTACAGCCTAATCCTGATTCTTGAATCTTCTGGCTTTCGGACAATACAACCCCTAGAACCCAGAGCCCTGAACCCTTGACGCGTGTTCCCTATTTTGAGCAACGGACACTGTCCAAGATGTGCATCTCAAATTCTGAGGGTATCCCATGGCACGGAATGCGGCTGTGCCCAGCAGTATCACAGTGGCAGCGGGATTCTGAAGCAGTACGTCCGGCAAATACAGAGAGAGGACTATCAGCGGCAAACCAACATTATTCATTCTGGTTTGCGTGTTGGAGCGCTTGTAAGTCGAACCAAGCCTGCCAACTTTGTGCAGCTCATACTCCATCATGTCGAGCTACTGGTAATGTCGCCAGCAATACAAAACCATGTCCTCAATGTGCAATAAAAACGATAACAAAAGTGTCAATCATTCCTGTGCAGCTACTTCTCCAGCAGGATAATAGGCACATTCGAGGACTATTGAAAGCAAGAGATTCCCTGGGGCAATATTGAAGCCAAAATACATTGTGAAGCACCAGTATTCCAATAATAAGAACATTGATAGCTCTCACAAATCCAGACCAATCCATTTGGTCGGTCCACTATAATAACAGGCAACATATCAGAAATCAGCAGCTCAGGCACTCCCAAAAACTCCGATGCAGAGCAAGGGCTTGCATCTAGCTCAATCATATCAAAGTGTGAATCTTGCCACCTCACAATGGTGAACAGTCTTGATGTCCGAATATCTATTCGTCTTACTAACGGATCCTTTATCTCAGTGAATGGATTAGCAGCTCAAGTGCTCCTCAACATCAGTAGAAATGAGCAGGTTGTTCTCTTTGATGTGAACCACTGTGTCACCTTCAGTTTTCTATAAGGAAACATGGTTCTCCAGTTGCACCAGAGCATTATTCAGACCTCTTCTTCTGACATCACATTTAGATATATTCTCATCACCTGTGGCCTTGCAACGTCCTAACCTTACCGCTTCTCAAGAGTCAGGTTTTGAGCACTCAGCAAGGACGGCCAGTCAAAAAGGATCTGTACATGTTCCCAGACATCTATGGCCAGATGAATACCAAATTTGGATCAAGTTGATCTTGAGGGCCACCGGAATGAACTGGACAATGTTGAAGAAGACGATGATGAACACTGAGAACATAACAACAATTCTACTACCAGTTTGGACTATATGGATGATGAGCTACCGTCAACTGATGAATAGAATAGACGCAGTCGCAACACCAGCTCAAAAGGCCCTACAACTGCTTACTCCAATACCATCCAGGCAACTGACTGACTGCAAAGAAAGAAATCCAAATCAAACCTCAGGGGCACCGATGGGGATCATTCTCAGTTGTCAATGTGCTTACATTCACCTCAAGGAACTCCGCCTCAATCTCCCAACCACGATATGACCTTCCTTGTTTCAGTGAACCATGCCAGACAGTCTCCAACAAAGTGTTGGAATTTCTCACGTGCCACTCCACCTATTGAAGTTGCATTGGGGACAAAGTGCAACAAGAATTGCAAGGGGCTACTCAATATCGAAGCAGCTTTCAATTTAGCTTGAGATCTGTACTTTATACAGAAAACCCCTGGCCAGCCTCTCAAGATAACAAATTCAACATTTGTACTAAGGCATGGAATAAACCCCTTGCCGATATGACTGTCTAGCAACAAGCTGTTGGTGCACTGAGTGCCATGCAACACATGTGGGACCACCTCTGTGGACCGAGTGAGCAAATCGATACACTGACACATGGAATTGTCAGTTTTCGAAGTATTCTCCAGGTTGAATAGATTGATAATACTAATTTTCAACACAATACCATTGTGGGGGAAAATCAGTGGTATGCGGGGTTGACTAGTCGCAGCAGCAATGCTTATGGTGACTTCACTGTACTTGTTGAAGAGCAAAGAGAGGCTTCTATGTCTACAGCAGGTTGCTGCTTGGCTGAATGATATCTCTTGGATTGGGAAATCGGATTATCTCCAGAACAGTAAGAAAGAAAGTCAAGTGGTTTGTAGAAAGCAAGCCTGCTGCGCTGATCTTTGCTCACTTCTTGGCTTCCAACCCCTATCTTGGTAGACAAGAGCATTGCAACAGGTTTTGGGACAAGCAACTGACTCCTCATGTTAATAACAGTTCCAAATTCCGGATTCGGTTCAGTTCCGGTTCCATACCTGGTCCGATTCTGGATCAGTACTAAACCCGAACCGGACCCCCCGGTTCTGCTTTGGACATGCCAAGGAACCGGACTGCCCGATCTCAAGCGGTTCCAACCCGGAACCGAACTGTAAACTGCTGGGTTTTGGCAGATTTTCTCTTCAAACTATCACTCCACTCAAGTATTTGAGTTCTCATTGGTTTGCAACATGTTATATATGGAGATTATGCAGTTATTGATGCTCTTTCGCCTCACGCTCTCCGATTTGCGCTAGAATTAGTATTCATTGAGTCGATGTGAAATAGCGCTGACATTGCAGCTACAATTGACAATTTTTCTCAGTGACTGAACGAATCCTGATTGTATTGCACATCCGAGAGCGGAAGATAAAAGACTGTCGAAAACCACATAATCTACATATATAACATATTGTGATCCAATCAGAACTCAAATACTTGATTTGAGCAGATATTATGGTATTATTGGGGCCGATGAAAATTGCAGCACTGCTGCAGGTAAAACATAGCAAAACGTGGCAGGTTTCAGTTTGGTTCTGGGTTGGAACCACATGTGATTGGGCGGTTTGGTTCCTTGGCACATCCAGAACCGGATCAGAGGCTCCAATCCTGGTGGGAAACTACTTGTCATTGGGCAGTTTGGTACCTTGGCGGCTGCTGAACCGAACCAGGGCCATGGTTCCGGTTCGAACCTGGACCATGGCTAGGTAACCCGGTACCATTGCTAACACTAGTGACTCCCCAATTGATTTGCTTAGCTGCCACTGCAATCAATTGCGCTATGAGGGATCACACAAAAAAAACAAGTGAACCCTCCCAGGCCTTCCACAGGGGGATATTCAGCTATCAGTGTGCCCCCTTGATTCTATAATCAACGGCTACTAACATTAGATATAGCCTTGTACAAGAGATACCTGAAACACTGGTGTTCCATTGGTCCTGGTTGCCAGGAAGCCGTCATTGAACATATGGACAGTTATATGGACGCAAGAATTGCTAGCTCTACCATCTACTCGACCTGTTATGTACTACCGGATGCAGCCAGGGAGGACACAGGCGACCTGGCAGCTGTGCCCAAGTGAGAGTCTGTTTGTCAGGAGATGTGTTTCGTTTGTCAAGGTCATATCGAGGTGATGGTCAGGTGCAGCATAGGTATATGATGTTTTAGTTGATAGCAGCAGGCTGCAGTAGATAAATGCCAAAGATATATATGATGCTACAGGCGCATCTGAAAATTGGTGACTCACCATGGTTCCATCTGGAAAACAAGAAACAGATCAAGGTACTCCTGAGGGATCCTAGAACTTACAGAAGCTCCAGAGAGAGCTCAAAAGCTGCCACAGAGGACTTCACTGTGCTTCAGAAATCTCCTGGAACACCCATAGAGACATCAGAACTGGCTGCAGAGTATACGATTGCAATACAGTAATCTCCTGGAGCACCTGTACAGGCATCAGAAGTGGCAATGGAGTATACTATTGCGATACCGAAATCTTCTGGGGCAGCTTCATGGCTTCCTGGAGGACAAGGGTGTATACTGAGGCTGTATTTGCCAGTCCCGAAGGACTCCCGGAGTGTCTGCCGAGTACATCATTCCAAATCCACCTCTGCCACTTCTGGATTGTGTCAGGGCTTCTGGGACCAGACAATTGATTTTGCTGATGTGATGAAACAAATGTATATGAAATATTATTTAATCATTAAGTAATGGTAACTGTCTAGATGTTGTATCAATTTTGCCTACTTATGAGCTCATCAAATAGCCCTGATCTATTTCTCACTGCACTTGATGATATGCTGTAATTATTCAACATGTTTAGCAGACCTAGGCTGAAATAGAAAATGCCAAAAACTATAGGAGCAAAAGTTATAAATCAGCTGAAATGAGAATATGTGAGAATATAGATGCCAAAGATTATTAAAACCTGAGTAGCAGTAGAGGCACAAGTGAATGGGGTAAACAATATTACTATTGACAAAGACAAACAGTTTAAATCGTAAATGAATCATACGGACATTGATCCAAGAGATTCAACTACTGACAATAAGAAAAGAGAAATATATGGAATGACCATGATATGATAGTATATTTTACTTAAAAGATATACTAAGTGAAAGGCTGTATTTGCAATTTAATGCAAGCAACACAGAATTCATCAGCTCCAAATGGCCCTTGAACATCAGCTAATGCATATTGGTTACTCCAAGATACATTTTGTTAGTTATATATAATAGTCATTATGTCAAATTGGATCGGGAAACAATTTCACAATGGATATCTTGGAATTGTTATATATTCTCAATTTGAAAGATGGCTATCATTCCAGCAATAAAGTATATTATACTCAACAAATTCTCACATAGAATAACCACCTCAGTTGTTTTAACACTATATATGAATGTCTATATTATCTTAAACTTTGTGACATATAGGATATTGATTTGGCTTAGATGAGCAATTATGCCAGGGTAGCTATCAAATTAATATACCAATTGGCAAGTCCAGCAGACTTGATATGGGACGTGCAATCTCTTATGAGTGGATGATAAAAGACTAAATATATAGTAAGCCCATCCACTATATTTTCAATAAGGACTGCTTGAGCCACAATTCCACTCCATACTACTGACTAGGTATAACTTGAAAGAAACACATATGAATGCTGGGTATAGTAGTATCAAACTAAAATCATTTATAGATCTAGCCAGAGATATCAAAATTCCCAATCTTGGAAAGGTATTTTGGACTGAAATTGATGATGATTGGGAAACAGATATTATACATCATGTATTGGATTACAATTTTAATATACTAATGAAAGATGTTCAAATCAAACTATACAATGGTTCATCCTAGTATGGCTATCTGTTCTAACCCCTTGCATCCATAAAGCAATTAGTGTCACAGCAGAGGTCAGGCCTTGGTGGTTAGGGTTGCAGATACCGGCAAGCCTATGAGCTGAGGCTAAGTAAGTACCAACTGTAAAGTGACTATGCACAGCTGCCCTTGTATGGCAGAGATTATATTACTTACACACAATTAATCTAAATTACTTATTTACATTCGCAACTATACTGACCTTCATTGATATGCTAGCCAGTACAATATGTTACTAGCTTGTATCCACCCTTATACTATAATCACTGTCAGTCAGTGGTCACCTTTCGCTAATGGTGATTCACAATATTTATCCCTTCTATCCCTGTGTGAAACATGTATACAACATATGTTTAACCTTTGGAAAACTCTCAACAACACTTCAATAAGTCAATTCCATACTCAATAGCATCAAAATACCCGGCAAGATACCTTCTAGAGCTCAATTGCATATCACTGATGATTATGGATGTGAAGTGACTGTCCAAGCAGCAGTCTCTGCATTGGGAAACCAATAAACACTCAGACCTAGAATCACAATCACATGAATAATCTTGCAGGGAACTGAGATTGCAGAGGATGAATATCATGAGCATGATATTGGCAATGGTAGTATGAGTCCTACTGGTAATTGTGATTACAACAACATCTAATCAGCCACTCCTGACAAAAACATCTGAGAGCTGTTAGTGCAAAACAAATCAATCAAAGCCATGATGGACCAATATGTCACTTGGTGGAGAGCTGAGAAAGAACAATTCATCCTTGATAGAGAGCAATTGGCTTTGGAACATGCCAAACAGTAGGCTGCCACCCTTGTGAAATCCAAAATTTTGGACATGGTCACCCCCATACGATTCTGCAGTGGAGCAAAGGAGTTATATCATTTTCTTGATAGCATACTCTACAATTGCAACTCTCCCAAGCACTTATTCCCATATGGCAGACCCCATCAAGTGCATTATTCAAACTCTATTCTCAATTTATGGAGTGACCATCACAACCCCACCAGGTGGCAGACTCGTATCACCAATCCAGTTAAATGGGCAACCAACTATGGATGGACTCAAATCTATACTTGGAGGATTTTGATCTTTTCACAGAAAAGATCAACTGAATGTATTGAGACATGGACTGCCACATTCACACAGTGTTGATGATGTTGAACAAATATATTCAACTGCCAAATACACCAGAGATAGTCTATGCAAATCATATTGAAGCTAATTGGTGGCAGACCAGTTGGACATTAGTAGAGCTGGAGGTAGCACACAACAATATGGCCAGGGAAGGTCTGTTGGTCCTTCTGAAGAATAAGTTCAGGCTGAAGACTCTAACATCTAGACAATTAGAATCAGTCAAAGACCTAATCAACAATGCTGCTTCTCTAGAGGTCATACTGACCCAGAACCATGGAAAGAGACCTGGAGGCCAACAGACACAGCTGGATTTGTCAAACTAAGACCGAAAGTGATCCTACTGGCTGTCTATCTCTGAACCATCAGAGGCCACAGAGACTGGGGAAGTGTCAGGTGGGGGTGCTGCCAAATGAAGAAAATACAGAATGTCCAGTTGAGAAAGCAATTGTTTCAATTCATCACCAGTACTCTGGGCCTTAAATGATATCTATGAAAACTGAAAGACCAACCGGCAGTATATATGGTATGGAAGCAAACACCATGGAACTGATCACTGCACCATGTTCCAGCAACCAAATATACCAGAACTAACCTCCAGCTCAGGTGGGGATAGATACCAAGGGAAACATTAAAAATCGTTTGACATCCAGCAGTCGAAAATATCTCATATCCCTTTTGGCCTCCAACCCATAGGAGAGGCTGGATGAACAGCAGTTAGGGCTGGAGAGATTAAACTCGAGGGCATTGTTGGCAATGATAGATGAAGTCCAGCCCCATTAATTTGCCTTGAAATCAACAGTTCTTTTGGAGCCACCCCAGGCTGGCTTTTCAAGTTAATTCTCATATGGTACAGAAAAACCGGATTCATTGCCATTTGTATATGAAGTAAGGGTTTGAGATCAAGACAGCAAAATGCAGTGTATTTGAGTGCCCATTGAGTGTGGCATGATAAGTATCTTTATGACTCCAAAACTGCTCAGACAACTGGGACTAAAATATAATCCTGTATTCTCTTCCACCTGGAGCCTCAGTATTCAAATGATAATGTCTGCAATAGAGAGCCAAATGATAAGCTTTCCAGTTTGGTATTTTGAGTACTTGATTCCAGTTGACCAATGGAAAGTACTAGTTATTCCGATAAAAACATACGACTTAGTGCTGGGGTTTCCTTGGTTTGAAGTGAGAAACCCAGACCTCAACTGGAATTTTAGTCAACTTTTAAATCTCCAGACTGCATATGAAAAATTCCAGGCTTCACCATCAGCCACAAATATGATGTTGCAACCATTGCAGGCAGTGGGGCAAGGGTACTCGGCAGGAGGGTGGTCAAGAGAATCAGCCGCCATACATTCAACTCCTGGGAGCCACTGCATTTGAGTGTGTTTTAACTAGTGACAATATTCTTGATGCTTTTGCCATACAAATTGACCATTGCACAGGGTCATTGGATACAACTACCAAAGGCATCACCAAAACTGAGAGAAGTGTCGGGTTCAAACCTTGTAAGCAGGAACAGCAGTGGGAGTTGCAGCAGAAGAGTAACATAGTGACCTTTGTTCAATGACTTCTACTAGCTCACTGAACCATATTAAGAGAATGAAACGCCATGGTCATGCTTTATTTTGGTAGGTCAGCAGAAGTCAATACTCCTGCAAATTACTATCCTCCTCCACCTCAATTCTGATTGGAATATACTGCTAACATATACAAATGCAGAGAGGCAGACTCCTGATGTGGTATCTACACATAATGGGAGGAACATCTCAACCAAACTCCAAGAATTTGTGTTGGTCGTTGAGAAGCCCAACGCCAAGACACTCCCACTGCTCTGTCTGATTGACAAGTTGATAGACCTACAGCCAGGATACAAGCTGCCATATATACAAATTTATAACATATTGAAGATTGAGTTGAAGATTCCAAATAACTATATTGAGATGCCCTTAGCCAACTGGTTTATTCAATGGCTATCATTATTGGCAGCAGTGCCAATACTGTTTGTGTCACAGTTGTGTCGGGTGAGGATCGAGGGAGGAATATGGATCGATGATTGGGATATAGGAATTCGAAGGAAATCAGGTTTTGTTGGTTGTAATCAGGTTTTGTTGGAAAGAATCAGATTGTGCTGGTTGGAATCAGGTTTTGTTGGTTGCGTTGTAAATATGGCGTGATAGTCATGGCGTAGGCTGCAGACTGAAAGGGTTGCGTACATAGTTGGGTGGAGTTAGGATTTATTTTGGAACGAGTGAGCAAAGGTGATGACGGTCGCGTTAACTGTATATAAGGATGCTGGATTCGCGGAGGATAGGTTTGTTCTTCACTCGTTATCTAGTCTACAAAACAATCAATAGCTTCGGCAACAATCTTTGTTCACTTCTGTGATTCCGGAATTCGAGTCCCTTGCCTGTTACGCAGTACCCGCGATCACTGCTCACCCCACAACACCTACGTCTGAGTTTGGTTTTTATAACCCCTAGAACTCCGAGCCTTGAACCCTTGACAGAAGAACGAGTCTACAATCGATTCTACTGGTTATATTTTAGTATATGTGCCGCTGTTCTCATCGAAGCGGTTGTTACTTTTGCCATAGACCCTGCAACTCCCTTTGCTCCGTGTTTAAATCAGTTGGAAACTTCGAAAATAAGCTCACAGCACACAGCTTTTGGAGACACTCCTGCGTTGTGTGCCGGTGGACACATCGACGAGAAGGGACCACGCTGATTTAGATGCCAGCATACGACAGCAACAAACCTCAACAATCCCGAATCAATTTCCTCGACCTAGCTGGTCGAACCCTCAACCTCTTCGAACAAGAACCCCTGAATGCCTTTGATAGCATCGACGCTATCCTCAACAAGTCCGAGGAACCTTTGGAAGCATACTTCTGGGACGAACCACAAGCGGTATCTCCTTGGAATAGCTACTGGACAGAAGCAGCAAGCAACGGAGGAGGTCTCCAAATCGACGACGCAGTATTCAAAAACTTCTGGACCAAGTACTACGGTCTTCACGTTGATTACCAAAACGAAGAACCATGCTACAGCGAACATAACTGCGGAGGAACACATACAACAATCGGCAGAGCAGCAGAAGCTCAATCAACGATATCAGAATCTACGATCAAGGCAACACAGAAGGACATAGAAAGGCAAATCTCGTGGGCGGATTACAACGAACGAAAGGCGAACAAGGGAAAGGGAGTTGACCGTGAGTTACATCCGGCTCCTTTACCAACCCTGCTGATCATCGTAACAACACCCAGCAAACACGAGGTGTTCTTCTGGTAGATGGTCAACCCGTTTCTCAAAGCAGAAATCGAAGCGGCAATTCAACAAATCCAAGACATCATAGACAAAGTCAGAGACTGTTTGTCAGAACCTCGCCTCCTCACAGCCGCCTCTCTACATCATCAGAAAGATGTCCGGAGAATCATCACGATCGACTCGCGATGTCACGTTGACCGGAGCCTTATAGACGGAGCTGGAAATTGGGGCAACAAAGAATACAGAAGCCATGAGCGAAGTACAGCTCAGGGAGCACATCGGGGACATCAACAAAGGGCTGAAAGCAATAAACCAACTACCAACGACCAGCAGACTGAACGAATTGCTCAAGGAACAGCAATCTGTGAAGAATGCGGAAGTACAAATATCGGAATTGTTGGCAGAAGGAGAAAAAGTCATCCAGGAAAGGGACAATCTGAAGCAGGAACTACTGCTTACTCAATAAACAGCGGCAACAACAGAAACACCGCAAACATGCAGTCATGGGGACCTGGTTGAAGAAATCTGAATCCTAAAACAAGCATTGGAGGAAGCAAATCCAGACCTGGCGGAGTTGAAACAAGATCTGGAAGATACTCAATCTCAACTGGAGAAGTTTAGGGACCTGGCAGAAGAAAATCGACAACAGGTGACCAGAATTCTGAAGTTAACAGAGGGAAGAGGGGGAGAGTCAAGAACAAAAACAGAAGGGGAAGAGCGAGAAGAGAAGGTGAATGATATCACCAGTTTTTCAGGAGAAGATAGGATGGAACTTCGAGGGTGGAAGGTGCAGCTGGCATTGAAGATAGCCGGAAAACCGAAGGCATTCAACAACGAACAGAAGAAGCTGAGGTATGCAGTTGGATATTTGAAAGGAGTGGCTCTGGCACAGTTAATGCCACACTGTGACGACATCTCAGGGGAAGTCAAGCTCAATACCCTGAAAGACCTAGTTGACCTGCTGGATGTAGCATTCGGAGATCAAGACAGAGCAGCAACGGCAAAGAGATAACTCGAAAAACTCAGGCAACAAGACCGCGAATATTCCCAATACTCCGCGGAGTTTCAAAGATATGTAGTAGACACCAAATGGAACGAAGATGCACAACTGGACGCATTACGAAAGGGATTATCCAACGAGCTCGAAGATTCCATACAACATATTGAGGAGCCAGAAAGTATGATCGAATTCGTCAAAATGGTGTCAACAAGAGACTCGCAACTGAGAAGGAGAGCGGCGGAAAAGAAATCTGGGAAATGGGAGGGTTACAAGAGGTCCGATTCAACGACCAACACCACATCCGCCCCAGACGCTGCACCGGCAGGATCAGTTCCAGGTTATCACGGTCCCGCTCCAATGGATCTTTCAGCA